>JAKLMY010000013.1:166952-315319 GCA_022814645.1 Ganoderma meredithae
GAATCCCGCGGGGCCCACCCCGCGCACCCCTCCGCCCCTGGGCCGGTCCCTCCCCCGCGCCCCCCCCCCCCCCCCCCCAGCCCCCCCCCCCCCCCCCCCCCCGGCCCCATGCGTCCACCCGCCCGACCCGCGCACGAAGCACCGCTGCGGCCCACCCCCCGACCGCCAGCAGAGGGTTCGCTGACTACGCTCACCCATGCGGCCGCTTCTGGCTAGTCTCCTGCCATGTCTCGGAGAGTTGTCCCTTTCATTTCAGATACCCATCGCAACACGAGGCTATTGGCGTCGCGTCACCAAATCCAGCTCCCCCAGACTCCACCTTCGACTTCTACCCGGTCCGGCCTCTCTCCACACCTGCCGCCGCGGCCGCTCCCCGACTGGACCGCTCGCATCTGTGACCGGATTCCTGCCATGTGAGTGTGAATCCGCACGGGCCCATCCCCAGCGTTCCGGACGCTTCGGGGATGTGGTCCTCCGTGGCGTGCAAGGCCGCCACATCCCATCCTTGGTCAACATCCCTCCTGCAATCTCAAACACAACATCCAACCTGACATCCACACACTCCCTTGAATTCCCGCGTTCCCGCGTCATGTTTTTCGAGCAGTCGCCCTCGTGCGATCCGCCGGCAGTGCGGCCAATGTGTTGATGCTGATCCTCTCATTTATCTTATGGCGGTGGCGATTTCTCTCGTCCCTGCTACGCTGATATGATCCAGACCTTCATTCTTTCTATGTTTCAACCCACATCGCTGTCTGTAGCTTGTCAAATTTTAACAACACGCCTCTGTGCATCGCAGCTTCCGAAGTTCCGACCACAGACTCACATGTGATCTCGACTTCACAAAGTTCACATTGCAACGTCTCACGTCGCGATAGGGATGAACGTTTGGGCACAGAACGCCGACATATCGTGGCTCGATCTCCCAGCTCCGGCCGACTCTCCTAGTCGGTCCCAGCAAGGATCGGCTTCTGTCATCGTAGGGGAGATCACTGCCCATTCCACTTTTCTCTGCGACACAGGCTCGGAGCGGCCGTCAAGCCATAAATGAATCGAAGTTGGCTATTGCACACAGCTCTCGCCACGTCCAGAACACAATCTTGTTCGACGACCCACTGACCTCTTTAAAGAATCCATTCACCTTGGAGGCACTATGCCAACGACCTCTACAGACGTATCACGTATCACTGGTAGGGTCCGGAAGAAGCCAAATTCCAAGATCGATCCTAGGCAAGTAGCACAGACTCTAGAGTACTGAATGGCCGCACGCTGGGTACCGGCCGACTTGGCTCGTGGCAAAACTTTGATTCCATCGGTCCATCCGAATCCAATCCCATCCCTCCGTTCCAATCAACTTCCCATCGCTGCTTCGCCCAGCGATCTTCCACGAACCGCTGCCAGATCAGGCATAGCCCCCGTCCCTCCTCCGCACATACACACATAGGCGTCGCCCGCGCCCCGGTAGATGGTTGTTTCCCGCGACCACCTTCCCCCACCTGGCAGGTCCTGCACTCGAATCCGGCCGCCCGTCTGCTTCTCGGACAACTGCGCCTGGCCTTGCGGACCGCTCCTCGGACTCGTGGACTAGTGCAGGCTACGAAGCGGCCAGCTCGCCGGAGCTCGACTTCGATTCCTTCATTCATCCGCCCTGCAATCTCGCAGCGCCGTGCGTGGACCTCACTCGGACCCTGCGCAAAGTTTCCACCGCCGACATGGGCATGCACACCGACTGACCCGGTGTGCGACGTTTTTATCGACATGTGTACGATGTTCCGCAGCCATCGTCTTTCATCCTCACTCATCCATCTTTTTGCCTGCGATACCGGGGGCATCTTGCCCGTTCGCTCGATGTGGTTTCCCATCCGGTACTGTTCTCCCTCTCAAGGTCCCCTTCTCCGTAGCCCGTCAACCGGATCCGGAGGATGAATCTTTTGCATATCCAATGGCATTGCGGCTCTGGGTGTGCCCGCCGCCAACGGAAAAGACCACAGCCCAAGATCCCAGCGTTCAATGCTAATCTGGCAAATTACCCGCGTCGTTCCCACCGAGACGGCCCGGATAGGAATTTATCGCGAACCAGTGTCGCACGAACATCGACATCATCGACATCATGGGGCCGTCCGCAACATACCAGACCGTCTGTTGCATTGTCGTGATCGTCTTGTTGTCGTCGTCGAGCCGCCGATGGATGCGTTCACCGTGGGCTATGGCGGAATCATCGTGAGGGCCGCTGGGACGAGTTTGCCGGACTGTCATTGACGTCGTGCGGTGATCCGAGTTCTCTCCCGCCTTTCCCCCGTCTCTTTATTTCACTGCTCGCCCCTGCTCCGAATCTCCAGGTTCGTCCCTGGGCTTCCATCTCACCATTTACCAACAAACCCTGTCCTGTCGCTGCTGCGCCCGCGCATCTGACCGACTGGCGGCCGCCACGCTGCGCTGCGACGGAGATGCACGACACAATGCCCCAGAGGGCCGATTTCATTTTCTCTCGGAGCCAGTTAGATGGGCCATCTTATGCTGTAATCGGTATGTCGAACAAGACTCTTCGCCCCCTGTCCCCGTTCTCCACCTGCTCATTCTGGGCCCACCTCCCAGGGCCTGTCGCGCTCCGAATCAGCGCTCCTGCCGCGGTCGGACGGACGAAAGGAAGAACGTCTACGCCACGGCAAGGCATGAGGGGTGAGCCCTTGCACACCGTGCGGCCAGCGGCGATAGCGAGCACGCCAAGGGTTACATGGGTAATCCGTGCGTATGTCGCGGGCGAAAGAAAGAAAAGGGGCTGGTGGCCTGGAGCTCGAGGCCGGTTAAGCCCCAGCAGGCCAACGCGCAAAGCGAGTGCGTATGCAGTAGCACTTAGCTAAAGCATCCGCGGCGGTCGCTGACTCACTATCATAGACTCTCATATCTGTCTTCTCTCCAGTTTTCTCCCTATTCGCTCTCGCCAACGCCCGCCTTTGGCCCGCGCGTTCTTCAGTGCAAGTTCGATGCCGGTGAGCGACACGTTTCACGTATACAGAAGGGCCGGCGGGTTCTCTGTCCTGATCGCGCTAGTGATGCGTCCTGGACGCCGCAGATGCCCATCCCTGCAGGTGCTTGATTTGGAGATGCACCATAGAGATGCCACGGGTTTTGGGCCGCGAATGCCTTGTACGACACAGCAGCGCCACGCTCAGCGCGAGTCTGCGACTTCCCCGCAGCCGCAAATGTAGCAACGCATCTCCCTCTGTAAAATCGCCCGGCCTCGCGAGGATGGCTGATCGAGCAAGGTCCAAACCGTATGTAATTATTGTATATGTTGCTTCGCTTCCAACCTTCCTCTGATCACCGGTCTGCGCTCCCGCGCCCCGGGGTGCGAGGCTGGCTCCGAGGCCGGACGAGTACTGGTGCCGGTCGGGCCCTTGCTTCATGGAATAAATGATGACAAACAGCACTCCGAGAACGGAAGATCTTCCCCACCATGGCGAGTGCGACCACCAATCGTGTGGAAGTCGGCGGTCAGCGGGGAAGCGCTGCCGCATTCGCCGCCCGCTCCTGCTGCATCCGTATGCGGTATACGTAGTGTACGTACGTACAATTCGCGGCCTCAGACCATGCTCAGGGCCGCACGTCACGGTACCATTTGTCGGGCCCTGCAGCAGGTTCAGGCCCAGCTGCTTTTAACTCTCAGAATAAGAGAACGAGAACGCACGTCCGCTTCGATTCCTCGCCGCACCACCCACCCGCGATGTGCCGTGCGCGGCATGGAGGGCGGCACGGTATGCAGCTCGACATCGACGCTCCGAGCCTGCGACGCACCCAATCCCATCCAGGTTCCTGCCACTGGCACTTCGCGCTTCGTACACCCTCGAACCTAGAACCTAGACCCCAGAACGGGTTGTAGGTCAGGCCCTCAGGAGGCCCTCGAGCTCTCCCACTGCCCGCCGTCCTCGCGCGGCCCAAGATAAGTACTAGAGCCTGCACTCGGGCACGATGCGCGCGCAGCCTCAGCCCGGAGACGCACATGTGCGGGCGGGGGAACCGTTCTCTGGGAGAACCGCATCCGAATCGGGGGAGCAGGTATCAGGACGCACGATTGCAGTAGGTAGCGTGGCCGCGGCCACACTGCGGCCATGGCCCTCTTGCCGGGAGGCTTCGAAGCTCGAAGTTAGAAGCACGAAGCTTGGAAGTTCGTATCCACGGCGGGTGGGTCGTTGGCTGGTCGGTGGCGGGGCCGCATGTTCACGTTCGTCTTCTCCGGATCTCAGGCTGACATACTTAGGGTGAAGGGCATTGCGAGCCTTTCGTGCTGGGCGGGTGTGGGTGCTGGGTCAGAGTTCCGCCGGGGTGCTGGCTGGCATTCGCCACTTGCCTACTCGTGTGCACAAAGGTGCCACCCGGGACTCCCGCGGTGGCGCGGCGGCGAGTACATGCACGGCCGAACGCTCAAACGCTAGTTGGCGTGCTAAATGCGCTGCCGTGCGGGCGTATGCGTATCGTACGGGGTGTTGCGCGATCTGTGGGTGCGGCAAAGCTCTGTGATTATGACAAGGTTCATGGTAGGCGGTAAAACGGTCATCCAGCAGAGGCATGAGAGCGCACACGTTCGTAGATGGGTGTAGTCTTGAACATGGTTCCGCAAGGTAAAGAAGACGCGGATATGAAGGTCTAGCTTTGCAATTTTCGATTCGAGATTCGAGAGGCCCAGGGAACGTGGCGACAACGTCCGATTGGCTCGTGCCAGGTCAGATGGCGGATATCTTGGTCTGGTACCCATCAGGCTTCTACCATGCCCATCTGTACATATGAGCGATTGTTGGCTGCGTTATTGCGGCCAGATAGTCGTCCGTCTGCGC
Source organism: Ganoderma meredithae (assembly GCA_022814645.1). Classification (NCBI taxonomy): domain Eukaryota; kingdom Fungi; phylum Basidiomycota; class Agaricomycetes; order Polyporales; family Polyporaceae; genus Ganoderma; species Ganoderma meredithae. The sequence continues at coordinate 171,782 of JAKLMY010000013.1, forward strand.
CGGTAAGGAGTGCTGTGCTTGTGAGTGTTGGGTGGACCACCGAGAATGTACATATGCACTTGCAAGGTGTCGACGTGGCCATGCTGCGTGTGCCAAATGTCCACAGATTATCCGAGTCTGAACATGCGTGCTTACGTCAGGTGTCAAATTTTCGTACAAAAAACCACCACAAGGCGTACCACACAATTTTGTATGTCATCGAACTCGGGACCCATGGCTTTGCTCAAAGCGCATAAAATCGCCGATACAGTATGGGCAGGATTGCCGCCGCGTACGCCATGACATTAACGCTAAGCCACGCGGAGAGAATGTTAGAAACACCACGCAGCGGCATGCACGTACCACGCTTCCATCTCGAGGCAGACCTCGTACGACCTAAGAAAAACCGCAGCAGGCCACTCGTGTGTCTTATCAGCATGTACACTGCACTGAAATCTCCGCGGTGCATCGGAATGGAATAGGACAAACGGCTTCGTGCTGAAGGTAATATGTACAAATATCATTCGCAACGGCAATGTTCATGTCAATTGCATAGGTCCATCCATCTTACCGATCCCCATGCCGGACGTCCAAAGCCCCGCGATCTCACGATCACGAAAGACTGGTAAGGATCGCGCCCAGTAACACACGGCTCGTGCTTAGGCGTCGTCGATGAGCTTGTCGTCCCGTGCCGGTGCCTTAGCGTCCTCTGTAGTCTTGCGGCCCTTGCGAGCGTAGAACTCAGCGATAATCTTGGGGCTAATGCGGTTGAGCTGTTCCTTCGGGAAGATGCGCAGCAGCGACCAGGCGAGGTCGAGCGAGTCGAAGATGGACCGGCTCTCGTACGCGCCTGTGGGGAAGGATAGACACAAGTCAGCCACATGGAAGTCCACCCACACATTGAGTACAAGAAGATAGGCGCGGAGCGCCTTGTTAAAATGAGGCCACAGAGTGGAAGGGGGATGGAGGGAAAGGGAGGCACGTACCTTGGCCGACGAACTGCTTCTCGAATTTGTCTAGGAACTCCAGCGCAAGCTTGTCCTCTGGTGAGAGCGCCTCCTCACCGACGACAGCCTTCATCGCCGCGGCGTCGCGGCCGATAGCGTACTTTGCGTACTACAGACACCGTGTTCGTACACACGGCAGGCACGTCAGTCTACCTCTGTCCACACGCAAGAGCCCCGTCACCGCTTCACCACCGACCATGTGGTTATGGGCAAAGGGTTTACAGGTAAACGCACCAGTTGGTTTGAGACGTCACCGTGATCCTTACGAGTAAGCTTCTCACCAATGGCGCTCTTCATGAGACGCGACAGCGAAGGTAGAACGTTGATCGGTGGGTATATTTGCCTGTTATGGAGCTGACGGTCGACGAAGATCTGGCCCTCCGTGATGTATCCGGTGAGATCGGGAATGGGATGGGTGATATCTAAGAGACGCAGATGCGTGCCGGGGCGTGGAGGACGGACGGGGGCGAAGGTCAGTCGGAGGGCCAGAGCCCGAGGGCGTGAGGAGAGGCAGCGTGTAACGGGTCAATTAACGGGACAGGTCAATGGGACTGAGGTGGGGACGCACCGTCATTGGGCATAGTCAAAATGGGGATCTGAGTGATTGAGCCGTTGCGACCCTCCACGCGACCTGCACGTTCATAGATCGTGGACAAATCGGTGTACATATAACCTGGGTATCCACGACGACCAGGAACCTCTTCTCGTGCGGCAGAGACCTGTTGAGGTGCAATTAAATGGAATGCTATGATACATTAGTGAAGATAAACACTCGCCTCACGAAGGGCATCCGCGTATGACGACATGTCCGTGAGGATGACCAACACATGCTTCTCAAGTTGGTACGCGTAATACTCGGCTGTAGTGAGAGCGAGACGCGGCGTGATGATACGCTCGATTGTAGGGTCGTTGGCAAGGTTGAAGAAGAGCGTTACACGATCCAAACTGCCATTCTCCTCGAAGTCTTGTTTGAAGAAACGCGCAGTCTCCATGTTTACGCCCATAGCAGCGAAAACAACCGAGAAGTTGTCTTCGTGGCCGTCGTGAACGTCCTTCGTGGGCCCCTTTACCAAGCCGGCTTGTCGGACAATCTGCGCAGCAATCTAAAAGCACAAGGCGATAAGCATGCCTTCGCCTCGATGCACGGCACGAGCTGCTGCAAACCTCGTTGTGGGGCAAGCCCGCAGCGGAGAAGATGGGAATCTTCTGCCCTCGTGCGATAGAGTTCATGACATCAATAGTGGAGATACCGGTCTGGATCATCTCCTCGGGGTATATACGAGAGTACGGGTTGATGGGCGAGCCTTGACGCATTGCGACATGTTCAGAGTGAAGGCCTCGGCCCAATACGCCGAAGACGCACCGTTGATATCCAAGTAATCCTCCGCAAACACCTTAGGGCCGTTGTCAATAGGCTGACCGGATCCGTTGAAGATACGTCCCAGCATGTCTTCTGCTACGGGGAGCTTCATGCTGCTCCCGGTGAATTCGACATGGGTGGCCTTGACATCGACGCCGGACGTGCCCTCGAAGACCTGGACGATCGCCTTCTTCCCTTGGACCTCAAGGACTTGACCGCCGCGCTTCGTGCCGTCAGGAAGCGTAAGCTGCACAATCTCATTGTATGACGGAAACTGGTGGTCAAGGTGAGGACTAAAAGTAGGCGGGAACTTCACACGGCTGGGATAGTACGCACTTTGACGTTGTCCAAAACGACTAGCGGTCTGTATTGACGTTGTTGGCGCACTTCGCTCGAGATGAGATGAAGACCACTCACCCGTTAACCGCTGAAACTGTCCGGTAATCTGGACATCCCTGACTCAGTACCTTGCCGCCTCCATGGCAGCGCGGAGATTCTCACCGAGATGGGGCTTGACATTGTATTCGCGGGTCACTGCGGCGGCATTGATTGCAGCAAGCTCGCGATCGCTTAGGCGAGGACTTGGGGGCATGTCGGAGGTGGTGAATCGCGGAGGGAGGGAAGGGACGAAAGGCGTTCAGAAACAGTGACGTCCGGCCCAGTCCAGCGGCAGTTACTTTTCCACTGGCGCCCATCTCTGCCGCGATACCGCTCCGAGTTCCTTCCCACACATCCTCAGCCGCAGAGACGCCCCTCCTCCCGCCAGTTCGAACTCGCCACGGTATACATATTTCAAGTTACACGGCCTTCGTCCTTACTGTACGCTATGCTGCCTATGCTGCAGACAATAGCTCGACGCACCGGCGAGCAGCTTCATCTACTAATGTCGACACTTGAGACGACCTGTGAAATATCAGGGAAGTAAGTCATGGGCCGCAACCAAGACACAAGCACGGACTTACCACTCGGTCTCCAAGAGAATCCCTTCTACGTCGTCTGTTTCTAGACCCGTGTCCTTACTTGACAACACAAGGTATAAGTACTCTGCAGTGTCCGCCCTGACCTGTGTCCCAAATAAGTCGGTCTCTCAATCAGAATAGAAAAGGGGGCCCAAACGAACTCTTGGATACTGGTGTCCAAGGTAAGTTGACAATTGGTAAATGCATTCATGCTGCAGTTCAGATATTGGAAGCAAGTTGACGAGACTGAAGAGTCATCATGAGTATCTGCAAAATCTGAACCGACAACACTCCGCTCACCATCTCATAGACACGTTAATGCGCTGAGGGTTTTTTAATCGCGAAGCATTCTTGGATACTAGTGACAGCAATGAACGTAGCCTGCAAGCCTTGTAAGGAGCAAATTTATGTGGGAATGACCACATTAACGTACGTCTTCAGCCCCTCGGGATGTTGTGGCAGTTTTTCAAACACATCGGCCTCGAGAAGCACATTGATCGTCTGCAGCACCGGCACGACTACATTATTCGAACTGGTATTCTGTAGCGCTTGTCCCAGCAAGTCTTGTGCGAGCCCTCGAAGATCGTAGCGGTCCGGCTCAGATGCAGTGATAGGGATCGTCAGCGCCCAACCCACCAATGCGGAGGTTACCGGCCGTTGCTACAAAAAGTGCCTCAGCACGCACACACCTAAAGTTTCTCGAGCGACGTATATGATGATGATGATATGACGTACCGTGCTGTCGGTTTTCGTGCTCGCGCTAAGAACGATCCCTGCGAGAATCCGGTGGCGGTACCGCTGGATATCCAGAAGCTGTACAGCTTTGGGGAACAGCCAGCTACCAACGTTCCATCCCACAGATTCTGGCTCACTGCATCAACGCAGTAAATATACTATACTCAATGTCATCAAGCACGCGTGCGACGACATCATTCCACGAACCTGAGAAACAGTTCCTTCATTCTTGCTTCTCCCCGGAGTTTCCATCGCGCCGAGTCCGGGACCGCAGGGAGAGGCAGTAGCAGGAGCGTCAAGAAGTTCTCCCCTGCGATCTGTCTGACATTGTCAAGGCGTTCTACCCCTTGCTTGAGGATTCCAGCGATTGCGTCATCGTACTTCTCTGGTGGTAGGTACTTTGCGAGATCCGATAGAGAACTCGACCGTGAAAAGAGGGTTTGAGAAAAGGAGGTTAGACCCTTCACGCAGGCTATGCGGACCCACGAGCCGACATCTCCTCTCTCATCATTCGTATAGTCGGTCAGACCGTCCAACAGCGCATTCACGAGCTCTCTGATTAGCTCTGCCGGTATTTCTGCTCAGAAAGTAATTAGTATGTGTTCGCTATCACAGAAGGAATCATACCCTCTGCCAACTTCTCTGATACGTTGCACAGTATCAAGGGCATCGCGTCAAAGGCGTTTCGTCGAGCTTCAACGTTCGTACTGCCACCTCCGCTCTAACGAAGGAGTCAGCGCCGCACCGGGTGGGCAAACACCAGCATGCGACCACAGCCCACCTTCCGATCGACCATCCGCAACAAACACCGCACTGCATCCTGCACCCCATGCGGGAACGCCGCGTAATCCAGCACACCCAGGACCCTAGCCAAACCCTGCTGCATTGGTCCCTTCTCCCCCTCAAACTCCCTGATGAGCCTCTGCACGACGGCCGAGCAATCAACGAGTTGGCTGACCGCGGCCAGAGCCGATGCCGCCGCCTCCTGGACCACAGCGGTCCTGCGCTTGAGGCCAGAGTCGACGACCTGGCGCCAGTGAGGGACCGTGGTGTGCGCGTGCTGAGTCTCAGTGAGGGAGATGCTGGAGGCGATGAGGTTGCACGCTGCTGTGGCGATGAGCTCCTGGCGGCTGGATTGGATTGTGGTTAGGGGGACTGTGGACAAGGCTGCGAATATCTGCGAAGGCTCGGGATTACAGCGTTGTTGCGGCTGGACGGAAGACGAATGGAACGGACCTTGCGACGCTCCGGCTCAAGTTGATCACGATGTGGTGAGCTGCGGAATGCTGCCGCAAGCTTTGTGAGTGCGAGCAGGCCACCATGAACATCGCTGTCGTCAGGTATTGCCAGTAACTGCGCCTGAAAAGCAAGTTTGAATGAAGGACATGGATAGGATCCAGAGGACGCGCATTACGTACAGCACGTTTGGCAACACCGGGCCCTAATTCGACCAGATCTAGCTCGCAGATGCACCTCAGGGACTGAGCACCAATTTCTCTCATTGCCGGGTCCCAGTGCCTCAACGTTACGGCAAGCAGGTGGTCAATGAGGCAACCACGATATTCTTCGTGTCTATCGGCACTCAGCAGATGCCTAACCAGAACAAAGCGAGACCACTCACTCCGCAACGTCGGGTGCTGCGATGGTGAACGCGCTTCTACGAATGCCGACCGCATAAAAGTCGGTCTTCCGCAGTACATCAATGCCATGAGGGAAAAGGCTCTAATTCCGGATGTTAGCCATTAAGCGGCCTCGTTGTCAGGGCCCACAGCGTACCGAACACTTACCGTCCGGCCGACATACTCCTGGAACGCGGCGCTTGCCGCTCTCCGGATATGAACTTCGCGGTCGAACAGCGAGACTGTAACCAGCTTCCGTGCTAGATCTACGGCATGAGGTTGCAGAGCACTAACTCCTTGTGCGCGCGCAAGAGACCAGAGGACATAGGAGGAGGCGTCGCGCACGTTCGATCCGATCGAATGTGCGCCTTTACGGATGTCGAACAACAACGCCTGTTCACCCATGAGCATGCATGGATACAGCCGCACAGCCACTGAGACCGACCTTGTACAACCACTCGACCAGCTCTGAGAGCCGCTCGTCGGGGATAAGCCCGCGTCGCGCCATTTCGGCACAGGCAAGGCATGTCCCATGCCAGGTCGCCTCTGCGATGCTCGGGAGGTCGTATATGCTGGCAACACCGACAGAATGGATGGAGAACAGATGCAAAACCTGATCGAGAACCTGCTCGGCGAAATCGGCGGGGAGGCGTTCGGCGATGCGTGCGACGCCCTTCGCCGCGGTGTACCGGACAACGGTGTCCTTGTCGCGGAGGGCCTTGAGGAGGGCCTCCAGGACAGACTCAGCCTCCTCCGGCACGTCAATGTCGTCTTCGTCTGCGGCGGCATCTCCTCCGAATGCGCCTTCGGACACAAGCGTTCGTCCTTCGTGAATCACAAGGAAGGCTTTGAGTCAGGCGAGGGCATGCGTGAGCGATCGTGTGCTGCACGCACCTTTTGCGCGGAGCCGGCGTGTCTTTCCAGGAAGCAAACGGATGGCGACCCGGGCAATCAGTTTCGTGCGGAGTTGGCGGATGACCGTGTTGTTCATGAGACTCTGGTTGCCTTCCAATGCGGTGACGACTTTGAGAAGCTGCTCCTTGCATCTGTTCACCTGTTCGGCGGAGCCAAGCTTCGTAACCTCGCACAGGACACGAAGGAGCCCGGTTGCCTGCAATTTTAGTTAGCTAACCGTAAAGTGAAATATTCTGCACACGAACGTACTGGGAAGGGATCCAATGTGCTTCCAACAGTCTCCGTTGCCCACGACAGAAAGTCAGGGAAACACGAAGAGGTGTCCTTTCTACATATTGTCAGATGCAGCCTTTCAGGAGAAATAGAAGTTGCATTGTACCTCATGTAAAACTTGGAGAGGAGCAGCGCAGCGCCTTCACGATCCAAACCTGCCCTGCCCAGAAAGTCCTTGCCGACGCCCTCGACCTTGGAAGCCGTCTCTCCCTCTTTACCAACTTCATCGAATTGGTCAAGGTCGAATGGTATCATGCAAACTAGGGATAACCAAAGAAGCAAGATATAACGGAGAGGCCATCGGAGGGTCTGTTGAATGGGGCTTCTGGAACTGGTCATACAGTCGAGGGCTGTTGTGAGATCGGCTATCTCGTGAGGGAAAAACTTGACTGGCGGAAAGAACGATGAGCTTGGTTGTGAATATAACAATACAGGAGCACGCAGCTCACTGATTGTCTTGTATCCGCGAAACTTGACAAACAGGTAGGGAAGCATGGAGAAGAAATGGAGTCGCACGTCGGACACCGTCTCGAAGTCCCCGCTGGCGAATGTCTTGGCGTGAATTTTGAATGCATCAACAACTGGTGCGACGAGAGACTCCAAGTCTGGATCCCAGAGATAGGATTGCTCCTGGTAGGAGTCGAACTGATGAGGCAGTTGTAGATCAGCAAGGGTTGAGAGTAAAAAGCGGCGATGTGTGGCATACGATCATGGATATCCTCTTGTAGCGACTTGCTTCGACATTCCGTTGCTCTTCAGTAGGTTCTGAATAGATGTCGAGTGACAAGAGCTGGTCTCGGAGGGCTACGAACTCATCCCTGTTCTCGAATCTAGCGCGGATTTTGAAGTCGGTGACGCCCTCGACATCCTGTACGTTCTCCATGACGCGGTTTCCCGGTGTACGAGACGTGTAGGAGCAGAGTGCGGATTCGGTCGACGACGATCGTTGTTCCCGAACTTGAACCACTCTGGGGCTCTCGACCCTCAAGCGTCAGGAAACGCTGCAAACCCGCGTGACTCGGCGAAGCGCGCCGGGCTACGGCGCGGCGAGGGCGGGAATTCCCTTCTTTGGGTGTGGGAAAGATGTGAGCTGCAGAAGCCCTTGCAACCGCCGGCTGCTTTTGGTCTGTTGGGCGGTTGCGACAACTGTCAACGTCATAATCCCCAGGCGCTTGTCGCCACCTCCCCTCCCAACCTCGTTGCACCCTCGTCCTCCTCCATGTCTCGTCATGGCCACTCAGGCGTCCTCAGCCCATGCGCCTGGTCCACTGTCGTCGGAGGATGTCGTCAGGCGGGATGACGTCCACAAGCGCCGTCGAAGATTCATCGGTCCCATCCCAGCCACCGCATTCACCATTGACTCTAAGCGACCCCACACTCAGAAGCACAAGCACTCCCCCTTATGGCGGAGCAACCACAGTCAGGATAACAGTTCAAGCGATGACGAAGATGACTCCAGCAGCCTGTCTGAGGTCGTCCACCGCCACGCACTCGAGTTCTTTCTTCGACACGGAGGCCAGCCGGAGGACTGGGGCGAGAGTCAGCAAAGGAGTGTACGCAAGGAAATGCGGAAACGGTGGAGGCAGAGCGATTGGACACGAGCACGGAAGGAGCAGAACCAGGCGGGAAGCTCGAACAAATGGATAGGCACGTCCTTCGACGTTGGCGTCTTCCTCGGCATGGATATTATGGATGAGACTCTACTCTCGTCCTCTCCACTCGATGCTCCCGGTACCTCCGCCCCTGCGCCGGTGGCCAACCCCACAGCTAGTGGTGTCTTCCCCTTCCTGAGACCAGAAACATCCATTACGCCCCCAACCCCGACCAGCGAACCACCCTCACCTCTCACAATCCCCTCTCGCGAGCAAGACATCTCGATGGACTCTGTCACAGCCTTAGTACCGTCAACCAGCTGCCAAGCAGAAGAACCTGCCAATCCTCCGACAGGCAAAGAACCATCGGCGGGGACAGCCCCTCCGACTCTTCCGGCACCGCGACCAAACGGGACCGTGCATAGTGGAGCGTTTTCGCTTCCAGTCTCGCGCAAGGGGAAGGGGAGAGCTGTGCGCGTTCACTATGGTGACAGTCCCGCGCCACCTTCCGAGGTCCTAGAGCGCACTGGAAGTGCCATCAATGTGACGAGCGCAGGTGCCGCGGAACAGACGACTTGTGAAGCTAGGTCAAAGAAGGGGGATGTGATCATGCGAGGTAAGTTGTCGTTGGCTGTTATATGCTCAAGTACTGATGGGGACATCAGATCGAATGATGGTAAGGGTATCGTACACAGAGGACAGCATACCGACGCCCTTCGATGAGACCCGTAATCGAGTGACAAGACGTCTTGATAATGAAGGCTGGGCAGAATACATCGTAGCATGGCGGAAGGATCGGCTAGAACTGTACACGGAACATGTAAGCACTCCTCGCCGCGGAATGTATTGTTTATTGATTGCTTGCCTCAGCGTATGTTTGGCCGGGAGTGGTTCGCCGACAGCAAACGACTAGCCTACATCGCACCTCTGAGGGCCCCGTCAACTAGGCTATCGCTCTACTCCTACGTTGATATGTCTTTTTGTATTACATGCCCTCCGACGCTTCTGAGACCAGACTCAGCACGAGTCAGAATATTTCATGGTGAAAGGGGCGCGCACATATTTGTCTTCAAGGTCAAATGCCGATCTCGCGCCGTGGACTGGATGTGGCAGCTTTGGTATGTGCAGGATCCTCATGTGCTTGGTCCGTGCATGCATCTTATTCCACTTTAGGCGTCACAAGGGTGGACGACTCCCGCCGTTCATTGAGATCAAAAATCCGGCAGTGGAGACGCGCATGAGGGTCGACGTTCCCGGCTTCGACACTGCAGATATCGACGCTGCATACAAGATCTTCCAAAAAGGGAACATCGTGCGCCTCTGTCAACGATACCTTCAAAGTGCGCCTGAATATCGGGCTCTCTTGGAACATGAGCTCGGGGCGGGCGCGAAGTTTGAGTTGGCGTGGAGACTCAACACGGAGCTCGACTGGGTGTGGCAAGACACTGACGTTCAGGGCAATGCCCGGCAATGGGCGGTTCTATGTGGGTTGGCTCTCAAGCAGGGGGACAAGCCTGCCCGCCTGGAATTCCGCCTCAAACGGCATTTTCCGACCCGCCTCCATTTAAAGGACGGCACAGGCCTGGACGAACCGGCGGCGGTCGAGGGATACGTGGATCGAATACGTCTAAACCCTCAACTGCGGCATTCAGTGTACCTGGCCACACACGATGGATACCTTTTCTCCATCCTACCTGCGCACGCACACCCCCCACACCCCCCTGGAGCTCCAACGGCGTCTTCAAGGGCTTCTCGGAGCACATTAGATGCGGCCGGGTTGGTGGAGTCCGCGGAGACCCGTCGAAAGGCGGAGCTACGGCGCGGACGGGCGCAAGTCCTTCATGCGACGGGTATGTTCGACCTGCGGAGCATTGTCGCTGTGCGGCGTGCCTTCCAGCATGTTCCGCAGGGCACGGAACCTAGTGCGGTTCCTCAAGGGACTAATTGGGAAGATACCGCCACTTTCTGGGAACAGGTCGAGCGGAGCGAGAGCGATGATGAGGACGGGGGAGGGGAACCAGGGATGGCTAAAACCACGGACAAGGCTCACCTGCGGCTGCGGCGGTCATTTGAGCTCGTACTCGTAACTGGACGGGTGCTGAGGTTCGAGGTGCGCATACGTCCTTTCCATCTCTATGCCCTGAGCTTATGATTCCCTCTCGGCCCTTCGCATGCAGGCGTACTCGTGCGCAACTGCGCTAGAATGGATTGTGCGACTCCGCCAGCTGGTGTCCTACTGGAAGAAGCGCCACCAGGCGGACGCACGGCTAGAGATGAAGATCGCGCATACGGGCACGGGCCGTGAACGCATCACCCCGCACCGGCCGCGCGAGAACCACCAGCACGCCCCGGGGCACACGCATGACGCGCCCCCAGAGCCGCTGCAGGAGCGCGACGCAATGCCCGACCTATCGACGTTCTACAACTGGTGTGTGCTGGAGGGCTGCCGCGTGATGCTGAAGTGCGGACGACTGTATGGCCGGAAAGGCTGGTGGGGCCAGTACAAGTGCGTTGCTACTCCTTTGACCATGGATGGAGGAGGCTAATTTTATGGGCCAGTCATGTCCAACTCGTGCTGCTTTCTGGCTATCTTGTGGAGTTCGACATCTCCATGTACCATTCGATGCATCATCGCAAGGGCAAGAGCATCGACCTTCTCGACGCGTACGTTTGCTCGGGGTACTTCGCAGCCCAGTACCTCCCAGCGGGCCAGTACGACGCAAACGCGTCGCCAGTCGCAAGGCGGTACGGAGACGGCTTGGAGACGGACGACAGCGAAGAGGACACTATGTTCATCATCTGGTACCGGAACGTCCCAGGAGAAAAAGAGGGCGTCCAGAAGGCTATCACTCCGACGGACATTCCACCGCTCAAAGCGAAGCGCAAAGTAAAGGTCTTCCGGACAAGGAGCAAGCTCGAACGTGACGCGTGGGTGTGGGCGATCAATGTGGAGATCGAGAAGGTCGTTAGGGCGTCCAAGGACAGGGAGGAGGCCGTAAGGCAGGCAGGCAAGTTGTGTCATCCATAAATTGGACTTTGGAGAGTGGCCGATTTAACTGCTATGTCTTCATTGCCTTTGCATGGATACATGGACTCGCCCCCTCGGGCTCATGGACTTGAGGTGTTTTACCTGTTTCATCACATCACTTTATTACATTACCTTCCTTACATCAATGATACCCATTGAATTGCCGGTTCCCGAGGTATATCATCTATACTATGTGTAGGATGTTTCGATAATGTACGTGTAAAGGGACAGCAATTGGATAGGGTTGCGACGTGATGTAGGAGTGCGCAATCATTGCTGCTTCGGTCGTTTTGCTACCGACACTTGTCAGCCTACATTCTTCGAAAGTAAGGATAGTCTAAACGTACCTCCGTACTTGCTCCGAGCTGTTACACGGCCCACAACACCGCTAAAGTCGAGGGTTCCGCGGACAACCTTGTAACTAAATGTCACGAACGGTCAGCGCATGCATTACCGGCACCCAAGTCCGTGTCACGCACCGAACACCAGGAAGATCCTGAGTACGCCCGCCACGAATCAGGACAACACTGTGGTCCTGCAGGTTGTGTCCCTCGCCGGGAACGTACGCCTGCACGGTCTTGCCCGTCGACAGCTTGACCTTTGCGACCTTGCGCTTAGCTGAGTTGGGCTTCTTCGGCTTCGCAATAAAAATCTGGCTGACGACGCCCTTCTTGTGCGTGTTGCCCTCCAGGAGCGGTGACTTGGAGGGCTTGACCCTCCCCTTTAGCTTCCGCCGAGTAGCCTGGTTCAAGGTGGCGGCAGCGAAGGGGGTGGGGTGGAATAAGCGAGAGAAAGCGAGAGGAAGAGCGGTGCGGGTGACATTAGGAAAAGCAGCCCTTTGGAGAAGAGAGGACGTAGACCATGGCCTGACGGCTTGGGCCGTCAGTCGGAGAGCGGAGAACATAGTGGCTGAGACGGTGAGCAGTGAGCAAGGCTGAAGTTGCCAACGCCGACACCGACGCTCTGGCAAGGGGCGCTTAGCATATGTCTAGACGCCCGTTCCAAGTCGCGTTGGGCCCTGCCCTAAAGTGGTCACACGGTCGCTGTCGCGCTTTCCCTTTGCAACGCGTCTTTGCCCTCGACCACTCCGCGCGACAAACACGTTTCTTCTTGCCTTGTCGGCTATATAGGCCTCGTTCCCGCCAAGAAGCATGCCCGTCGCCAGCTCTTCCCGCTCCAAGAAGCGTCACACGCGAGCGCTGTCCTCTGATATCGAGGAGGATTCTGGCCCGTCTCAACGCAAGCCGCGCACGCAGGAGGAAGACGTGGAGATGGACGACGAAGACCAGCCGCGCCGGTTGAAGAAGGCGAAAAAGGAGAAGAAATGTGCTGCTAAGGACGACTCTGACGCGGAGGTAGACGATGAAGAAGAAGAGGAGCTACCGCTGCCCGACACCCGCGACCATCCCCTGGATAAGAGCCAGGCAGTGAAGGTTCGCGCGATAGCGAGCGACTGGGCCATGACGCGCGAGAAGGTTCATTCGTTCAGCTATGGCTTCTTGAGGGAAGTCGCGGCGTCTGTGGCCGAGTTCACGGATGGCGAGAAGGGCGAGAAGGTATGTTTCGAATCGTTACCTGTTGCTTGTGCTGCTAGTATTGATCAGTCTCGGTTCAGGCTCTCAAGCAGATCGACGCGCTCATGCGCGAGCTGCTAGACACGGAACAACACCTCAACGCCCACGAGCAGGCACTGGATGACATCCATCAGCAGCTTCAAAGGGGGGAGCAGATTGTGAGTTCTTTCATCCGGCTTCACACTTTTCTATGCTCAATGTTTATCAGGCTGGTGTCATCGATGTGTATGAAAAGGGCGTTCAGGAGAAGATGGACGTCTACAAGACCAAGACCTCCCGGCAGAAGTACGCCAAGAGCGATAACTATTCCAAGTTCAAGCAGGCCATATATGTCAGTAAGGCTCTTCCTGGCCGCGTGCTGAAGCTGACCACCTCCTATCTTGCAGGAGGTGCACCACCCTGACACTGCGATGCCGCCACTTACCGACCTCATCCCTCGAGGTACGCTGATGCTTGTCACCTTTTACGGGGCCGGAAATAACAAGAAATATTTTGCAGAGGAGGGAGACGACAGCGACGACGAAGACGACGTCCAGATTGGCGGCATCACTCAGGACTACAAGTGTCCCCTCTCCCTTACGCATCTCGTCAACCCGTTGACTTCGTATGTTGCCCCGTTCAGTCTACGTAATGCTCAGCTGATAACTGCATCTCGTTGCCTAGTAAGCAATGTGGCCACTCCTACTCCGCTGCGGCTGTTCGAGATTATCTCAGGGGAGGAGCGAAGCAGTGTCCAGCAACCGGCTGCAACAAGATGCTCGTACTGTCCGACCTCGAGGTGGACAAAGGGCTTGCCAAACGAGCAAAGGAAGCGGCACGCCGTGAGCGTGCTAGGGAGGAGGACTCGGGCGATGATGATGACGTTATCGAGTGAGCAATTCGACGCACCCCGTGTCCAGGGTCTTCCTCGGTGCCAAGCTTGGGTCAGTAGCTCAGGCCATGGTATAGCTAGACCCGTAGCGTTGAGTGCTTTGTCGCTCCGTCCTTGGCTTTCTAGTGACTAAATTGTAGTGGTAAATAGGATCTGTGTACGCGTAGTGTAGTCGTCATATACCTTATCTGTACCTGCTAGTGCTTGTAGTCTTTCTGTCCCTTAGGTAGTTTCAACGGCCTCAACGTTAACTAGCCCTCAGGCAGTTTTTGTGTTGAGCGAGTCCGACCGTGACACCGTTTTGTGTGACCTGTTTGCGTGACTTGCTCAGGATTAGGCGCTCAGAGTCCAGCTGGTCATTATGTCAGTCTGCTCTGAGTTACCTTCGCCTGAACTGTCTCCATGATGCTCTCCGTACCTGCGGTCGCGTCTCGGGCTGCACGCTCTGTCTGCGCGCTCTCATTGCACTCTCGTCGACTGGCAACTCAGGTCCCCGCCAAGATTGGAAGCTCGAGTTCACAGCCCACCAGTCAGGATGGCCCCCTCCGTCCTCACCTCCAGATCCCCGTGAACCCGAACCACGGGCTATACGCTTTCTTCAGGAAGAAGGAGAAGGATGGGAAGACGTTTTATGACACGGTGGAGTCTATGGACATGACTGGGGATAAGAGCGGTGCGTTTGTTGTCTGCTGTTCGAGGGCGCACTCGCTGATGGACTTGATGCCATGGCTGACTTACTGCAGGTCGTTCGTGGACGGCTGCAGAACTCAGGCGAAAGAACTTCAAGGACCTGCACACGCTCTGGTATGTCGTACTTCGCGAGCGGAATCTGCTGGCGACACAGCAGGCGGAGGCTCGGAGGATCGGCGCGAACGAACAAGCTCTCGGCTTGTGGACCAAGGCATTCAGGGTACGTGTCCGAACTAGCCTGCATCTTGCACGTCTGTGCACCTCCATCAATTTTTTGTTGACCCACCATTCCCACTTCGTCTTTCTCTGGTGTCCTGTCTATTCACCACTTCCATGGTTTCAGTGTCGCAAGACGATGGCCCGCATCAAATATGTTATCAACGAGCGACGCGTCGCGTACGAAGGCGCCATCAAAATCTTCAACAAGCGTCACGAAAAACTTGTCCGGAGCCAAAAACCAGCTCCCGTGGTGCGCTTGTCGGAGGAGGAAGAGGCACGTCTTGCACAGCGCGCACTGAGTAAGGAGAAGTCGATGAGGCAGCAAGCTCATATTGATGACATTGTTGCCCGTTCGTTCTTGGAGCCCGAGGTCGCACAGCAAAAGGCATAGAGTTGGGAGGGGGCGGATCTATATTGTACTAGACATGGTAATTGCATGATGCTCCCCGGACACCTACAACAGCCTCCGAATTTGGGGTGCTTCCACCCAATCCGCGCGGGCTCCAACTCCTCGCCACGCGAACCTCTCGCGTAGTAAATCCCGGGTCACCGCGGACGACTGAGAAGCTTGGGAGGATGTGTGCACGGTCCACGGTCGATGCTCCCACTGCGCATTGCTACCTGTCAACGCGAAGTTCTCTTGCACCTTCCCTGGGAGACGCCTATACAGGACAAGGGACTTTAGCAGGCGGAGAAGGGAACCCCGCCCAACATGACCGAGAACTTTACGGGATGATGAGCTGCGCCCGCGACCACATGAGCAACATAGGGTGAGTTTACGCACATGCAGGTAGAGTTTCCCTCGGCCCCGGCCCGTGCGCTGGCCGTTGGGCAAACGTCATGACGTGCGTCCGAGTCCGAAATCTGGAGAGCCTGCGCGTCGCCTGCCCGCGTTATCCGGGTTCTGCGCGGCCCAGTGCAGCATGTCGGTGCTCACGAAGCAGTCGCGGACTTTGGGATCCTCGTACATCTCGAGCTGGCGACGGCCACGGCGGAGCATGTGCTCGATCGCCGCAATGTCACGGGGGGAGACGGCGGCGGCCTGCGTCTTGAAGGTGTACCGCACGAAAAGCCGGAACTTGCCCTGTACGGCGGGTGATTTTGCACTTGCCATGCGCAGGGCTCTGGATTAGGTTCGAACAGGGTGTGGGTGGTGGTTGTGGTGGCGGTGGTTTGATTTGTGAGATGAGACGTGCGGGGAGCTCGGAGAGGGGAGGACGAACCGTCGGTAGAGCGAGAGCACCTCTTTCTGGAGCCCTGAACGCCGCAGTGACATTGTTTCCACCGCGAATGATCCTTCCTCCGACGACCGTTTCTTACGGCGGGCAGGTGCAAGATTGGCAGAGATGCACAGAAGCAAAGGGAGGGCGGGACGAGCACAGGGAGACCGAGGTGCTTCCGGATGGTCGGCATGGTTTGCCGGTCCTGGGTCCGGTAGTCACACGGCGTGATGGCGTGACGTCGAAAGTGACGCGGCGCGTCGGGTCACGGCAGCGAGTCGCGTCATAGGTCTCCGACTGACCGCCACCTCGCAAGTACCGTCTCTTCGTCTTCTGTCTGGGACATAATTCCCGCTGGCCGCCTTCTGGTGAACTGCGGGCTTTAGACATGCTGAGGCCTCGGCAATGTCCTCTGCGACTTTCGCGGACAAGCTCACCGCGTTTAATCTGGGTCCCTCCTCCGAGGTCACTCTCCACGTCCGTGGCCACTTCGGAGGCTGGTGTCGCGGTCCGAAACCCCGCCGCATACTGCACAGATTATGTGCGAAAACGCGACTACGAAAGCTACCTCATCGGAGGCTTCTATCCTCGGCATTTGCAAGATGCATTCTTCGCCCTTCGCGCATTCTACGTGAGTTGGGTCATACGTGATTCTCTTCATAACGGTTGTATGCAGTCATACAAATGCTTGCTAATTCTCCGCCAACTTGTGTCTACAACGACCTGAGTTGGCACCCCGCCACCGGGATGATACACACTGTATCTTCGTGAGAAGGGTTACACTCTGCTCTACAAAGAATGAGAGAAAAACTATGTGCTCGTGGTGCATTCCACATGCCTAGCCCCGTTCGGAAGACCCTGGATATTGTTCCAAATGCGCGGAGCTGTTCGCAAGCCGACAATTCACATCGGGAGTGGCAGCGCATGGCCTTGAAGCTTCTATCCGTTCACACCTTTTTCCATCTCTCGTGATCTTCATGGCGCTAAAAAGAGGCATTCTGACAGCTCAACCGCATTCTAGGTGGAGCTTGCTTCAATACAAGATACCGTCACTAATGCTATGATTGGTAAAATGCGCCTGCAGTTCTGGCGGGACGCCATCAAAAGCATGCCTGATGTATGTTATGCCTCCACTTCTCCATACCCGGTCTGACCGCTGTTTGACGTAGGGCAGGCCGCCACAACATCCTATTGCTCTCGCATTACATGATGCATTACAAAGGGCGAACCTCCCTGCATATCATCTCCGCAGGATCATTGATGCGAGAGTACGTTTGACCTCGAATAGCGTGATTATGAGATTGTGGGCGTGACGCTTTGCTGTTTCTCGCACAGGATGCTGAGCTTCACTCCCCGATGCACCTCACCGTAGAATCTCTAACAAAGCACGCCGAGTCAACGTCATCAACATACTTTTACCTCCTGCTTTCGCTGCTTGATTTGTCCTCCTCGGACTTGTTCTCTCATGCTGCCTCACACCTTGGAGTCGCGCAGGGCGTCCAAATTCTACTGCGCGCCCTACCTTATCATGCATCCAAAGGCAGGATGATTATTCCGGCAGAAATCACTGCGCGTCACGGCGTCCGCCAAGAGGACGTCTTCCAAAGGGGTGGGAATGCGGACGGGATCTCGGACGCGGTGTTCGAGTTCGCAACAGTCGCCAACGATAACCTGCTCACCGCACGCGAAATGTTTAAACAATCGAGCGGCGATGACGGGAAGGTCCCGAGAGTAGCCATGCCGGTCTTTCTTTACGGGGTGCGTTCTTTGGTCTTTGCAAGTTTCTTGTCGGGGGTCCTTCAGAAATCTTCCTTGCGATTCACCCGTGACGGGGCTTCGGACAACATGCACGCCTATATGACGGGCCGGAGGGAAGAAGGGTGCTGACCGGGGTTTGTCGACTGCGTATGACTTGACATTGACAGACTTATTTTCCCATAGCTACCGACGCGCGATTACCTGGGCCGCCTCGAGGCGGTCAATTTTGACGCATTCGACCGGTCATTACAGCTGCGGGACTGGAAGTTACCGTGGAAAGTCTGGCGGGGGTATTACAGGGGAGAGTTTTGACCATGGAAGGGGAGGGGGTGGGGAGGAACTTAAGCATGTAGCATGTGGGGGTTCGGTCGGGGCGGGACGGCGGAGGCGTTGAGTATTTAGTAGGATGTAATTTCAGGGCCGCTGCAACGCAAGAGATGGTGGCTATGCCGGCGTCGGACAAGGTTGCGGGCGTGGTGGGTTTTGGAGAGATGCAGCCTGAGCAGGCGTCTGAGAGGAGGGCGTGCCCCAGCCGATCTGCGACCGGATCCGAGAAGGCAGGCGGACCTCCAAATCCCGCAACTCGTCCAAGCGGTTTGGTGGCAGATCGCTCCTTGTCCCCTCCCTACCATCTCCGCCCCTCCCTCCATATCCCCCTTTTCCGCCCTCTTCCCCTCCGCCGCACTCACAGCACCCCTTGTGTGCACGCGTACCTCTTCACACCGCCTCCCGCTCTGAATCACACACATCCTTTCTCCTGCTGCTACGGTCGACTCCGCCCAGACACCATTTAAAGCCGATTCGCACCTCTCCTAACAACCGTTCCGCAACAGGCCACAATCCAGCACTTGAAGCCCACCAGCCATGGATCGCCTCTGCGGTACGTCATCGGCGGCAGTCTAGAGCACGCCCAATAGGGAACTCACGCCTGGATGCAATAGATGAGATCTTGCAACTCATCCTCAACGAGCTCAGCCATCCCGCCGCATTCGCCATCCTCTCCAAACGCCATTATGAGTTCGCCAAGGATCCCTACATCCGTGCGATGTACTTCCTCGCCCGCCATGGCCGCATCCAAGCGCTGTACTGGGCTTTGGGGAGGGGCAAGCTGCTGAACGAGAGAGTCCTCGACGTGAGTGTTTCTTGCATGCATCCGCTTCTTTCTCGCGTCTTCTGGCACACCCCTCCCATCTCGGCCACCTTGTCATGCATCCATGTTAGGGTGGTTGAGCCCTCGTTGCATCTCGCCGCACAACCAGCTGTCTCTGCGGTGGGAGCAGCGTCATCCCCCCTGCGCCTGTCCTCCGTGGCTTTTCCGGCCACGTAGGGTCGGGAAATGTGCTCGGCGAAGCAAAGCCCCCCCTGCCCCACCAGCTCCTCGGCTGTCAGGAGGGAATGTTCAAGGTTTGAACCTTTGTCAGATCCGCTGGAGGTGGCCCTTTACCCGTTCCGACGTATCCTCCCCCAGGCGGGGGTACTGCACGCACTCCTGTCACGTATGCTTACTCCCCGCGCGAATGCTGGCTGCAGGCGAGCAGCCTGGCGCCACACGAGGCGCATGGTGTGCGTCGCGATCTGCCCTTTGCGGCCACGGCCGCCGCCGGTGTGTCACATGCGGATTCCGTTGTGTCGCATCCTGTGCCGTGTCGGGATGGTCTCCTCCGGTACGCAGTAAGCTTCTTTCATGTGCATTAACATTTACCGTGCCGGTCCTCCGCGATGCGGCGCAATTTGGAGCGCAACCAGGCCAGCAGTAGGTGATGAAGTCCTGTTTACGCGTTGGATTAGAGAAAGTTTTCTGATCCGGAGGGAGCATATCGGGTCACTCTGGCAATCTACGCCTGTACTTGATGGGACATGTTTTCGCTCCTCAAGCAAGTATGGGACCGAGGACGCCACCTTAAGTGCCCATGGAATGTCCTTGGGAATATTTGGGGCGGAGGTTTCACGTCTAGGCTGCCATTGCAGCATCCCAACGCTACACAGAAGGTCTGCTGATCATTGTTGACGCTGAACGACAGATTCTTCTGGGAAGCGGCGCCCACCTATCGCGATATCTGGTACAATGCGCCATGCACCATTATTTCCGGACGCAGGTGCCGTTCATAAAGACACGCTGGGTGCGAACGCTCAGTTTACCCGTCTTCACACACTTCCTCTCCATTGCCTCACGAACATATGGCGACATACCAGCGGGAAAGGGCGAAGATGATGGGACGATCCTCAACTTGTTCTTGAAACAGAGCAGGTTCCCGACCGAATACCGAGCAGCAAAATGGGAGCAGGTGAGGGATGTGGTTGAGAAGTACAAGGTGCGTGGCCGTTGTTCCCGATACAGGCTCCGATAACTTAATCACACGCGCGTGGTAGTTCATCCCTTTCTCGGACAGGGTACGTGTTCAGCCCGCAACACGGGATATAATGCGAAAGTTTGATTTGAACACGTTTGTTTAGGATCCCATGATGGCTCAATATCCTCTGGTGCTTGCCATTGAGCCTCGGCTGTTGCCGTTCGCTCGGCAGAACGGGTTCAATATGGATCGCAAGGTGAGGTCATGAGCCCCCGCGGTTTTTCCTACCTATGCCCTGTTGTCTAATGCTACCGACGATTCAGTATCGCGATTTTATCTATCGCAGGATGTTTGAGAAACCGGCCATCATGTTCGAAGCTCGTGCGGACGAGATCGTGCAGAATGTACGCGAACTTTCGCGGCTAGATCCTGAGTACGGTTCCGTTCCTTGCGAGCTCTGCTGGCGATGTGTCTATGCCTTGCTCATGTCCCCCGCTTTGTATCGTTTTCATGTGAACAGTATGTTTCTTAGCCGGACGGTCGCGGCTGAGATCTGCATGGAGGCAAAGACAAACGAACACGCGTACACGGCGTTAAAACGTCTTGACAAGGAAGGCATCTTGCGTTTTGAACTAGCGTACGTCATCGGTCTACCCAACACGTGTATCGCACTCCTGATCGCTCATGCTTCTCCCTCACTAGCTCTGTCGTTCAAGGTCTGATTAAGGTCAGTAGAGGCCGAAGCTGCGGATGGAATCAGTCGCATTAATATCTCAACAGCTCTTCCTGAATACCCGGTCCGTCACTACAGCCCACACTGCATCAGTTCTTCGGGTGCTCTACAAGGACTACCGTTCTGAGGATCCGACCGTTCGGCTCGTAATGTTGCTCACCATATTTCTCTCTGACCCAACGCCGGTCCCTCCACAAATCTGGCACACGGTGGAGACGTCGCCAGCCGTCGCGCGCTTCGTTGACGCATGCAGCGACGAGATCGAAGAGCTGGAGCTCGGGCCGCTTTTGCGGAAAGATGTTGTCGATATCCTCCTGAGCAAGTTCGTGCCGGAGCGCTTCGGCGGGATCCTCGCGTATGCGCGCTCAGCGCTCGACCTTGATGCAGAAGCATTGAAGAGCATCGTCACCGAGGTCGCGCTCGGGTGCCTCGAGATTGGGTGCAAGGGCAAGATGCTCGCGAAGCTCGTCGACGCGTATGCGTACCTCTCGGATGTGATCGCTGTCCACATCGTGAAGAACTACCGCTTGCAGGTTGAAGATCTGCCCCCCGTGGAGGACGAGAAGGCGTGCAGGGACTACTCGGCACCGCTGTGTGCGGACTTAATGAAGAGGGGCGTACCGCTGACATTCGAGGAAGCCGGCGTAGCTCCACCACCGGCCGTTTCGGACGCTGTACCCCAGCCCGAGCCTGTGGAGAACGAAGATGGGGTTGAAGCAGGTGAGGATGAGGCTGAGGAAAGAGCAGAGGATCCAGAAGCACCTGGTGAAGATGACGGGGAGGATTTGGTGTGTGCTGCAGTTGTCTCTGCGCCTTAGTGCTGCCACTGACTAAACTTACGGCAGGGGCCCATTGGCCAAGACACCCTATCCGCGATGATTCGTAAAGACGAAATGACGCCTTCCCGCCGACGGCGGTTTCACGAATTATATACGACCTACCACGACAGCAGCAAGTTGCCATATCCGGCCGGTAAGTCGTCAATGTGGTTCTGCCTCCATCGTGTTCGGTGGTCCGAGTGCCACCGGCCATCTGTGCTTGATAGATCGTTTGCTCGACTCACACGCCGCCTTGTCTTGCCCAGATTACACCCAGGTCGGCTCATGGCTCCAGAACCATTTTGGGCACCTCAGCCCAGTCGCCGCCGTGGTCCACATCCACGCCGTCATTAATCAGAACTATACGGTGCGTAGGCGCAGGCCCCTCGCGCCGATCTTCCGAGAACCGAACTGCTGACTTATCGGCATTTTTCCATGTTTTACGCACTTTTCTTGGCCCGGGTGCTGTGCCCTGCCACCTTCTTCGCTCGGCTACACGGTTGCGGTGATTTGTGCTGCCACAGGTGCTGCACCAGCATCCGTACACGCTCGACAATCCGCTGCCCTCGCGCCGAGTGCCGACGACGCTGAAACACTTCAAGATTCTCGCACGGCTCGGGCGGACGCCAAGCATGTCGCTGTACGACGACATCGACGCGGGCACGGAGTTCTACTTCAGCGAGGAGGACTATCTTAGTCAGGCAGAGTTGACCGGTGCCGCTGTCACCCAGGTCCAGACGCCTCTGAAGAATCCTAAAGGTCGGCGGGTTAAGGTTCCCCATAATAATAGGTTTGAGCAGGCGGTCAAGTGTGAGGCCAGCCCGACGCCCGGGCCGTCTACTGCAGGGCCTTCCAGGCGGGCGGAGGCCCCAGCATCCGCATCAGGCTCGGGCTCGGGCCCGGCTCAGGGAGGCAGCTCGAAGAAGCGGCCGCGACGGAGCGCAGCCAGCACGGTGAAGTCGTACATGGTGCCGGATAGCGACGACGAGGACATCGTGATGGAGGGCGAGGACGAGAACCTGCAGAAGTTTGCGAAGAAGCGGCGGCAGGAGTCGAACATGCAGCGGTGGATCAAGCAGCTCACGATCCTGTACAAGGATGAGCAGAGGAAGGTACGGTTTCTTTCGCCGATCATTCCCCCCCCTCACCCCCTGTTCTCCGCTGCCCGTTGCCCGCGGTGTGTGGTGCATCAGGCGGGTCGGAAAATTGCGGGCGGTGTTGGAGGACTTACGTATCTGTTCTCCTTTTGGACAGTACAACGATAGGAAACGCCGGATACACGCTTCGTCGCCTCCAGGGGCGAAGGTGAAGGTGCCTAAGGTGCGTTCAATCTTTTTTTCAGGGCGATAAAGTTTTTGTGCCATGCTAATTTCTTGGGACTTGACACGATGGACGCACTAGACGGAATTCCACAAGTCGCTCGCATTCAACCTTCCTCGCCTGCGCCGGATCGATCGGGTCAGACGGGAGAAACTATACGGGACGGAGCTAGCTGACGTGGAGATGAGCGACAGCGACGAGGACGAGTATCAGCATCGGACCACGCGCTCGAAGCGACGCAAGGTAGAGGACTAGGATATGTGCGATTGGCATATGGATTAGCGTGTGCCGTTGCCCCGTGGCATGGATGGACGATTTCTTCCCCTCGCATGACTACAGCTGTTCTCTCTAGTCCCCTCTACTGCCTTTTCGTTGCTCCATACGTCGCTGATACTGTCTCGGAGCTATCCCCGCGTACACGGACATTAATCTTCGTGCACACTACCTGACGGCACGACGCGTCGCTGGTTCTCGTCATCTGTCGGATCTCGTGCTGCGTTGGGCGTGACTCGGCGGATCTTTGCATATTCGCAGTGTGTTTGATCTCCCCGCGGCGTGGCGACCATGTGAAAGTGGGGGTGTATAGGCTAATGTTTGAGTAGGAGGAGGAGGAGAATGGAAGGCGGTTTCCGGCATGCGGACCGGGGAGCGGGATGGGACAGGAACAGGGGAGTTCGGCGCGAGAGCCGGTGGAAGGGAGAGTAGCGCAGCCGCCGAGCCGGGAGGGGCAAGAGGCTTGAGAATGGCCGAGCGCTGAGCCGGGGCGAGAAGAGGACGCCATCCGCACCGCCGGCCCTCGCGGGCGCAGGCTGCACAGACGGGCACAGACTCGCTGCAGTGGCCCGCGGGATGCGGCATGTGGCCCCGACCAAGCGACCTCTCTCCCCGGCCCCTTCCAATTTGCCCGAGATCCCGAACAAAACATCTCGATTCACCCTCCCGGCCCAGGCCAAAAATTCGCGCATAAATACCCTCCCTCCTTCGCCCGCCCCGCGACGTCCCCAGCCCCGCCCTCGCTGTTCCAATGGACGTCGACGTCGACATGCCCGCCGCACACTCCTCCCCGCGCCACCACTCCGCCTCCCGCTCGTCCCACCAGCACCGCTCCGCCACCCCCGCAGACTACCCCACATTCGCGATCCGCAACGTCCATCTTCCATTCGAGTCCGACGATCCCACGCTAGCCGACCCGCTCTACAACGTCTTCTGCGTCGGCGGCCGCGTTGACCGCATCGAGCTCGCGACCCCCCACGGATCCAGGAGCGTCAGCAGGAGCAGCGGCCACAACTCCCCCGCGCGCAGCGCTGAATTTTTCTCTACGAGGAGCGCGAGCCCCCGCAGTGCGGGGATGGGTGTCGTGACAGGGTTGAGTCCTAGGGGAGGCAGCAGCCATGCAGAGCTGGATGCGCAGGGCCGCGGAATCCTTTTACCAGCGTCCGTGAATCTTTCAATCTCTCCAGCGGTATATGACACTGACGCAGAGCTCGCGATGCGTTCATTCCACAGGCTCGTGCACTCGCACATTCATCTAGATAAGTGCTTCTTGCTCGACCAATGCGATGAGCTTGTCACTGGGTACGTAATCACTTCGTGTGTCTGGGGTGGTCTTTGCATCGTGCCGCGGGGCTGACATGCCGATATGTCGTGTGCTGGGATCGTCGCGACTCGCAGCAACTTCTCAGAGGCTATGCGGGTCACTCTGAAGGCCAAGAGCGGGTTCGCGTGCAATCTCGAGGATCTGTATGATCGAGGCCGGAAGCTGATCTCCCAGAGCATCGAGTGCGGGGTGACGCTCATGCGTGCGCACGTTGAGGTCGACGAGACCGTCCACTTTGCGTGCGTCGATGCGGGGCTCCGCCTCCGCAAGCTGTTCCGCGACATCTGCCACATCCAGATCGCAGGTGAAGCACCTGTTCTCCCCGTGTTTCTTCCGCTGTGGTTAATGGGTTCTGCACCTAGCCTTCGCCCAAGAGCCGTTCTTCGCGACGGCGAATGACGACCGACCAGGCCTTAACTACGTCCTCCTCCAGAACGCGATCCGGCGACATGGGGTTGAGGCGGTCGGTTCCGCGCCCTACGTCGAGCCCAGCATCTCCCATGCGAAACGCAACATCGAACTCATTTTCGACCTCGCCTACGACGCGGGAATTCACATCGACTTCCATCTCGACTATAACCTCGAGCCTTCATCGGAGCCGCTGATCTGGCATGTCATCGAGCAGCTTCGCCAGCGAATTCAGTCTGGCCGCTGGCGCGCGAGCTGCCACGTCTGTGTCGGGCACGCTACTCGGCTCACGCTCTTCTCTCCGGACGAGTGGGCCGCTCTAAGGACGGCGCTCATCGATGAACACCTCCCGCTCACTTTGATTGGGCTACCCCCAAGCGACCTCTATATGATGGGCCGGGGCCTGGACTTTGCGCCCCGCGGAACGCTCAACGTGCCCCGGCTCGCGACCGAGCACGGCCTGCGTGTCGCGATGTCCGTAAACAACGTCGAGAACGCGTTCACGCCCCAGGGCCCTGTCGATCCCCTCGGGCTTTGTCCCCTCGGCGTCGCGGTGTTTCAAGCGGGGACGAAGATCGATTGTAGGAGGCTGCTGGTGAGTAGTCTAGTTGCCAGTGCCAGTGAAAGCCTGGTCTTTCCACCCCACCGGTTGTCATACAATCTCTCACCAAGTTTGCGCCGGTGCCATGATGCTATGGTGCGTGCCTTTGTAGGAATCCGTGACGATTAACTCCCGGTTGGCCATCGGGGGCTTCCACAAGGGATCGCCGGGGATGTCGCTCACCCCGGCGCCCGGCATGGTCGCTGACTTTGTGTTGCTGCACGAGAACGACACACTCCATTCGGCCGCACTCAACCCGTCTTTCTCGCGCACGACCATTCGACACGGCGTCTTGGTCGCTCGCCGGCTCCAGCAGAGCTGGATCTTGCCACAGAAGACGCCTTCCCCGGACCCAATTCCCCCAGAGTAGAGCAGGGCGCCGCCTCAAACCACACACGCTGCAACACACATGCTGCTGAACTTCATGTTTCATGACTCGAAGACGCCAAACCCATTGTAATGCCTGCATTCCACTCCGCGCATCTCTCCATCTAGTGTACTCCGATCCCGCTTCAAGTTGCATCCATGCTGTCTTGTTAATCGCTCTCGCTTCTCGTTGCTGTACGAACCCTGCAGAAGTGGCCGTCGAGCGGGCCGCCCAGATACCACCAATACCAAGTCCGGCTCCCATCCCCAACCCATCCCCACGCCATCGCCTCGAAAACAATTGGAGGGTCGAGCTGGGCTGATTTATTCTGTATCGTATTCCGTGTACGTTTGTGTGCTTATTAGACCGCTTGGGCTTTCTCGCCGCCTCCATCTCCTCCTCTCCCTCCCCCCTCCCTTATACCACGAAAAATTTTCGTCGCCAGATGTCGTTCGAACGTAGCAGCTATCCATTTCTTGCTCTCTGGATTTGTTTGAATCCGTTGGATCTCTTTTGGATCTTCCATCTTCTACGTATCGTTTGGGACCTTTAGGCACATTTCTTGACTCTTAGCTATTTGGCCTGCCGGTGTATGTATGTCTAGTGCAGCGCGGCCCCTGTACATTCCGTCCTCGATAGCTCGTAGTTCATACAGTTAATGTGAGTTGTATACAGAGTAGGCGTTGTCTACATGATAAACCGTGTCTGCGAGCTGTGTAATACCAGATGGGCAATGGCAAGATGCAAAGCAAATCATCAAGTCTGTCTCCGCCCGTATCCTATGGAGCTATTGGTGCAACTCCTACTTGGCGGCAAGCAGAGTTCACTTAGTATACATGTAGAAGTGAGTAGTGATACATCAGTTGCAGAAAGGGGGGATACGACTGGACAGCAGTTATCGCTGCTATCCTAACAGCATATCAGTATGTTACGGCGAGGCGCTGCAATACATACTGCTGGACCTGTAGAGCACTCATAAAGGCGGGCAAGATCTGCCAAACCACAGAGTACTCACAGAAATGGGCTCATATTTGGCCGGATTTTCGTCAGAGAACGTTCCTGGGAGACACTTGACAACCTCGGAGAATTCCTAGCAGATCGTCAGCCACATGCCTCTGTCACGGGTGCGCGTGATCGACGTGGGACTCACAGGGCAGCAGAACTGTGGGATAGGGGCTCGTGTGAGCAGTACACAGAGATGGGGAAGGAGCTCACGTACGTATGGGATGGAGTACCGCGAGGGAATCATGCCGTCGACGACTTTCGCGTTCGGGGGGGCTCGGACACGATGCATAGTGCTCTTGATCACATCGTTTGACCCTTGGCCACAATATCATAGTCAGAAGGTGAGATTGTGAAAAATGGCTAGATATGTGCCTGCTCACAACGCATCATGAAGTCACCGGCGTTGACGATAAGCGCACCATCTATCGGGGGAGCACTCTGTTCCATGTTGTACGATCAGCAGAGCGTGGTGAAAGTAGAGCGATGTGGAGACTCACGCACCATAAATTCCCCAGGCTTCCCTGGAATCTCTACCTCGAGTCCTCCAACGTGGTCCTGTAGCAGCAGGGTGATGGATGCGAAGTCGGAATGTGCATCGATCCGAGTGATCTTTTCTTCCTCGAGGTCTTTAGCCGGCACACTATATGAAGAAATGAGCTGAACTCATGATGGCCAGGCGACAATGTGAGATATGGGATACCGACCTCGGATAGTGAAGTAAACGAAGTTGGTTGTCGTGTCCATGGTGATACTTGACAAGATAATCTTCTGAAATACCCAGGGCGACAGTAATCGCCCTGAAGATCTGTAGTTCGGTCTCATGGCAGGTCTGGAAACAGCGTGTTTGCTACCCAGGACGTCACAGGACCGCGAAGTAGACCACGGACCCAATAAAAATCCATGCACGCTTCCCTGAAGCCAGGCAAGACGTCCTCCGGAAGCCAGATATTGGGCATCGCCACGTTCTCTTCCCAACCACACTCATAGCTTTCCTTCATGTCGGGGGCTTTGAGACGAGCGTTTGCGATTAATTCTTTATCGTCATAAACCTGCGTCACTTTCTCGACTCCCGGCGCAGAGTAGCCTGGGCTTCCTGATTAGCAGACGACCTGTATTACTTGTGAGCTCGAACTTGCCCCTATGATGAGTACCCGAAGGAGGGTGGGGGGCGAGCAGCTTCTTTTCTGTCGGAAGAGCGAAGAAGCGCTTCGACTGTGGATACCGTTGTGAAAACAGCAAGGAGACGCAGTGCAGGGCCGACGCACCCACTCAAACATGGCGCTCGACTTCTCGGGCGGGATACCATGGTTTATGAGGTACACGAATCCGATGCGCTTGAACGAATCTAGGATAGCTTTGGCAACATCCTGCTTAGCGGATCCGTCATGGAATGGTTTGAAGTCGACGACCGAGATACCATGGGCATCGCCGAGAAGGACAGATGACATCCTGCGGTGCGTACGGAGCTGGATCCCGAGTATATGGCAGTTTTAAATGGACACCTGCAAGATTAAGTAGCTACGGCCAGGCGACAGGAGAGTGGCGGATGGGGATAAGATGTCACTGCCGAGGAGCCCGGCGGAAGCTAATCTTGCATTGGACCTCCTTGGTCTTACGTACAAGCTATATGCGTGGTCGCATGGTCCTCTCTGAGCTTGTGAGGCGTCGCGGTTTGACATCTATGTCCTGATAGTAATGCAGCGCAGAGACAGATGGAAGAAATCGACAATGGCCGTCTCGAGGCCAGAGACTTGGACTGAAGCGGCCATAACGGCACAGCCCCGAAAAGGGAATTCCCGCCGTGGCCATCCGCCTTCCCGATGGAGGTTAGGGCGCTCCGGGCCGGCCAGAGTCTCCGGCATCTGTCACCCAAGAACTGATATTCACCTGCCCGCCATGGCCCCCGCAGGTCACCGGCCGGTCATCCAGCAGCGGCCGCCAGTGGCCGGCCTAATCGCAGGGCCCATCCCCACGAATCAGGGACACAGTCAAGGTTTGAAATCTGTTCCATTTGAAAGAAGGCGAGTTCAACTTGAAACAAACTGTAAAGCCAAGCTTGCATCGTAGTCTGACCCTCACCATCCCACAGCAACGCGGCTCAGCCATGCCGGTAGAAACGTCCACTGTGATATTCCCCCACCGCAGACACAAGGGTCCAGGGGAACTCAAACTCGTTGCAAAGCGCTACATACCTGGCAACTCCAACCCCGATGGTCCTACTCTGCTCTTCTACCACTGCACGGGATCGCGTAAGTCCTTTAGTCGCCGTCTTCTAAGGTCATTCGCTCACAGAGGGCGTTCTGGATGATTCACACAGATAAGGAAGTCTGGGAGCCTACGATCGAACCTCTTTTCCAGTTCAGCAACGGAGCAGGCGCATGTCTCGTGCGTGAGGCATGGTCCTTCGACATGCAGAACGTTGGCGAAGCCGCCGTTGTCAATGCGGACGTGCTGAGCGACGAGAATATCGTTTGTGAGTGGGCGGTATCTTGCTCAGACTATCAGCGTTCGATGACCGATTTTCTGACAGCGATAGAAGACTGGGCCGACGGCGTCAAAGCCTTCGTGGCGTCAGGCAGACTGAACGGCCACAAATTCATCGCTATCGGGCACTCGTCAGGGTCATGTCTTACGTGAGTCGACAATTGTCTTGGATTAAGAAAAGACATAGTAGTATCAAATGACCGATCCGTGTCGCACTGCAGAGGCTACACCACCGACGCCGACGGATTCCCAGCCATACCATACAAGGCTATTATACTCGTAGAACCCTCGATCTCCGGAAAGGAGGCCTATCTCGAGAATCAGGAGGAGCGCCAGATGGCTGTCAACTTCATGATCAAGTCACTGTCTAACAGAAGGGCCTTCTGGCGAAACCGTGACGAGGCGCGGGCGTTCTTCGCCAAGAGGATACCCTGGCAATTGTGGGACTCTCGGGTCCTCGACTTATGGGTGGTAACATTGTCCAGCTTATTTTTCAGCTAGCGTCCTCACGCCTAAGCTATCCTAGCGGCACGCCTTGAGGGATGTTACGGACAAAGACACACAAGCCGGGGTCAACAAGTTAACTCTCTGCTGCAGCGCGAAGCAAGAGTGGTCACAATATGAGCACGGAGACCTTCATATCCGCGCCCTGAATTTTTTGGCAGCCAACGTCGATCCAAGTGTTCCAATGCATCTCGTTCTGGCCGAACGGGTTGACTTGATGTGTGTGTTCTCAATCGCTTTTTTCTGAACTGTTGACTTAGCTTGATTATGTATGCAGTCCTGAGTGGGCCTATGAATCTATCCAGAAGGCACTCCAGTTTATGTCGGTTCGAACGGTTTCTGATGCTGGGCATTTCGTAAGCCGCGGTCATTCAAGGAGGAATTTGACACGCTGACATACATTTTCAGGTCGTCCAGGAGAACCCCGTTGGAGTCGCAAATGCCCTTGCGGAAATCCTCACTGGGATGTTCAGCGCCACAAAGGCGCGATTCTAAATTTACAAGGGGTCCCGGCATCGGGTACATGATATCTCGAAGATGAATGTGGAAAGACGCCATTAATTCTTCAAGTATACAGTGCGTAGGTTGTGAGGTAACTTGTACAGGAGTGGGGGATAGATAACTTTGATATCCTCGACATTCTATGCGTCTATGGTTGATTAGCTATGGGTACAGTGATAGTGACTGAGGGGAGGGATTACAGGATGATACGAAACCATTAGAATAAATGCCATGATGATGGAGAATACTGCCAAACGCCCATATCGGTTTCATATCGCCGACGGACGCTGTGATTTTGTACAATCGATCTTGAGGAAACTGGGAAGATGCAGCAGAAGTGTCACCCTTGCGCGACCGTCAACCGTCGCGTCCCGCAACGGGAGACGACGAGCGTCCAGGCCTCAAACCTCCCCACGCCTGTCAGTCATCTGCTTGTGCGCGTCCTCCGCGAACTTCGCCGACTCTTCACGCTCGAAGCTGTGTGTACGAGGCAAATGGACAGACGAACAGTCGCAGGTCACAGCCCATCAGTACAATCATGCCACACGCGTATTAGATCGATGGGAGGGGAAGGGATAACTGCTTACCAGATACGTGATCCCTTGATGGCCATATCGGGCTCCTCGAGCGCGAACGGGTTAATGTCGGACTGGTACTTGAGGCTCGCGAGGCTGTGGTTCACGAAGCGGTGCGTGGACTCGTCGCTGCGCACAGCATATACGACATCCACGAACTTCGCATTGGGTTCGAGCCGCCAGTAGTCCTTGGCAATTTCCGGCGCGGGCAGGTCCGACCTGTGGGGTTCACAGAGAGATCAGTACGGAGGTCAGAAATAGTTTCGCATGAGCCTCTGAGAGGTGCAGAGAAGGGAAGGTAAGGGAAGGGTGGAGGGTGGGGGGAGATGGCGCAATAGAAGAGACGTAACGTACCATGCCGGGAGGCGACCGGCCTCGATCTCCTGGATGCACCGCGTGTAGGTGACGACGGCCTCTTCCTCAAGGTGTCCGACGAAGCGGTGGCACGTGCTTGGCGAGACCATGTAACAGAGGACTGCGACGGCGTGCGTGAGCGCAGCGAACTTTGCGCAAGCGGGGGAAGGGAGGAAAGGGAACTTACAGAACGCATTGTAGAAGACACCCTGCGCGGCGAGGACCATTGCGCGGAAGAAGCGCGTCGGGTTCTTGAGCGTCATGAAGGTCATGAGGTGCATGCGCTCGTTCTCCGCCTCCTCGAGCAGCGTGTGGATCCAGCCTTGATCGCGTTTCTACATGAGAAACGGGCAGCGCGGCACGATCGCGGGCGGATTGCGTTCAAGCAAAAGCGGGATGGATTGGTCAGGCACGCGCCGTGAGATAAGCTTCCGAGGACGTACCATGAGACGCAGGCTACGGAGGTGACGTAGGGCGGCAGCTACCATTCCAGGCACAGCCGCGATGCTCTCGAGGAAGAGGATACGCTAAGTATTCGCCGGGGCGGGGGTGGGGGCACCGATCAGTTGAGCCCGTAGCTATAGCCGGATGATATGGATCGTACCCTGAGCCACTGAGTTTCATCCATAAGGTAACCGCCTTTGCGGAGTTCCTCGAGGGACATGGAAGCGGCATTAGGAGGGAGGGGCTTGTGCTTGTATCCCGAGGCGAGGTCGAAACCCCATCTAGTAGGTATCTATCAAGCCAATGGGTTTGGATTCAGGGTTGGTTGAACCATACTTACCTCGCGAGTTTCACGAACGCATGAGCAACTCTGTCGGAGAACGTCTTTGACTCCCTGAACAGCACCTAGAAGCCATATGTGACAGCATGTCAGAGTCCAGAAGGTGGTAGAAAGTTCATCGTTTCACACCTCGACGGAACGCAGCTCTTCAGGGGTGTACACTGGGTGGAAGAGGACCCAATCACCACGGACCTCCTCGGCGGTGGTGGTCGGAGTGGCAGGGATGAGAATCTTCGGGGGCAGGTCCTCTGACAGAAGCAACGCGGAGTACTAGAGTCATTGAATGCAAACGGAAAATAAATCCCGGAGGGTGCATACTGATGTGAGGGCCTTCGGCGCCGGGGCCAAGATAAGATTTCTCATACGTCTTCTTGACCTCCAGAATATCCTGGTTATGTCTCCTGGTTGTGGACGTATACGAACGCCTGGAATAGAGAGTCGTGGGGGCGATGCAGGGAGTGAAGCTAGTGAAGAGGGCCCGGCGCACAAGTAGCGGCCGGGCAGTCATGGGCAGCATGCGACCGGCGGCTATAGGGGAGGGGAGGGCATGCATAGTATATGCCGAATAATAGTGGGGCTGATGCGGTGAGGGGAGTGTATGAAGCACGAAAGGGGCGAGGATCCGTGGCTATATAACTGCAGCCCGCAGAGGGGCCCGTAGCGTTCCGAGAGCCATTCCGTGAGTCACCGCAATGCAGTGGCGACTCGGTCGCTCTACGCACGGGTTGGACTGCGAATTCCGAAATACCTCAATCGATAGCGGAACTTGGATCGGCACGGGCTGGGACGAGTGGGGGCGAGTAGGGACGAGTGGGGACGAGTAGGGACGACTGTGCCGTCCGCCAAAGGCCCACCAGGCCGAAAGAATGCAGAGCAGCCTTTGCATACGTTCGTATACTACATTGCCTCTTATGGTAAGGCGCTGGCCAATCATGGCCAAGTCGTTGTCACCCAATCCCTGTCGTCCAATCCCCTTTCAGCCTCGTTTAAACCACACTCAACCGACAGCCCGCCCCGGACACCTCCACGACTCCGTTATATATCCCCGCTCTCGTCGCCACCTAGGACGAAATTCTTTTGCGGAGCGCGACCTCGCTATAGATCCCACACATGCCTTCCCTCCGAACTTGCAGTCGAATGTAAAAACCGATAGAGCAGCATTCAGCGAGGCCTCCCCCCGGTCGGCGAACCACATACAATGGTCGTCTATAGCGTACCCAATGCATTGAGGATGGATGGGTCTCCCTTCCTTCAAATGCACTTGCGAGATGGTCGGTTATATGACCAAGAGACTCCCTCGAACACGCCACCTATGTAGTAGCCGGGGGAGTCGTATCGCCGACTTTAACCATCCCGATCATGCTTGACGTCGGGCACGGGACGTTGCATGGTGTACGGCTTCCGCGAAGATCGGGCTTGGGGTCTGACATATGATGACACACCGAACAATCGGACCACGACTCGTCGCGGACCGTGGGTCGATAGACGCCTCGGCAATTCGACGGATGGTCGGGGGAGAACGCCGGGAGCCCAATGTTCGCTGCCCAAATTGAACGAGGCATTCTCTTGGTGGGCGTCATGTTATAACGACGGAGTCGGGAGGGCGTCGAATGTGTCTGAGATGCTGGGAGAATAAAGACACCGTGTGGCTTCTGGCGATGATGGGAATGGACTAGAACCGCTCGTACTGGAGTTCCTGCCCTGTCCTGACGCAGCCTAGCGTCTTTGAGTGTTCTTCTGCGTCCGTTCCCGAAGGGCTCGGGTACTCACGGGCGTGGGCAAAAACACCGCTGTAAGTTCCGTGAAGCGTCACTGGGCGTGCCTTGCACGCCCAGTGCGCACAAATGCCAAAAACCGTTGTATCGACGCGCGCGGGGCAGTTGCATAATGAATGCACCCAATCTCCGTTTGATTGGATAAGATTGAATGGCCGCCTGGGTGACGTACGATGCCCCAGCGGAGACAGGGAAGGTCGGCTGAGCGAAGGTACCAGCACTGTGCTAAAACTCTGTTCCGCCCAAGTCCGAGGGAACGTTCGGTGTTTGCGTCTATGCGTACGACATCCAGCCCCTGCAATCCACCGTAAGGGCGCCGCCTGCCACGGAAGCCGCAAGGGAAATAGCCATGCAGGACCCGGCGACGTGTCTAGCACTCGCACTGGCAGCTCCGGGTCTGACGAATACTGCACCGACGAAGATCTTCCCACGTTCGCCCTCCGGCCATGTAACCTCGGGCCGGCCCTGGTCGGACGCCACCATTTTCCTTAAGTTTGGCCCAGGTAATACGAAGGGTCGTGATGGCAATCCGAGACGCGCGTGCTGGAATCTGATACCAAGGACGCATATTTCAGTCTACGGTCAGCTGCTGCGAAATGTGGGACATAGTGCGTACCACCGGGAGGGTCCTGAACCCTGCACGCCGGCAGCCGACTCGGGCTCGGCCGCATCTACGCCGACCAGCTTTTGTTCCTCAGGAGAGAGGGAAAAGAAGGCTGACTTCTGTGACTCGAGCCAGCGCCTGGGCTTGATGCGACATGTCAGCTGGCGAACAGGAAGGACGGCGGAAGGGCGAGCTTACCGGCGAGAACACATGTTCATGATCACCAAAGTCGGCGAAAAACACGGCATAGAGGATCGCAGCTGCGAGGGACGCAAGGCTATATCAGGTCACGTCCGATGACAGTTGTTCGCCGGCAGGACACTCACTGGGCACAAGGAGGAAGTTGGCGATCCGCGACGCGGGGGCGACCCAGGCCCTGACCTTGGGCTGATCACCGGGGGAGCCATGGATCTCTGGCCACGGGCTTGGCTTCCTGCTGACACTCCTGGCCCAAGGACGCAGCTGCCTGGGGAGGGGCGGGGGCCGGAGGAGAGAGCGTGACGAGGGCAGGGAGAACATGGAGGACAGCAGTGAAGTGGTGGGGACGGAGCGCCCGGCTCGGGGTTGTGGAGGGTCGGCACCGATCTGGGACGAAATGGGGAGTTACCGGAGGTAAATAACGCGGGAATTAAAAGGGGCGGTGGGAGACTCGGTCGCCAACCCAGCGGTCCGCTCTTTTCGGCCAGTCGGGAGACGCTGGCGCACTGTCTCCCCGTCCTGCGCTCGTCTCCGGCCCATCCTTCTCTCTCGTCCTCGAGCATGACCTCCTCTCACGAACCCCCGCTCGCCGACTATCTCCCGCCCTCTAAGCGTCCCAGGGTCGACAATCCCCAGCTCCAGGCCCTCCACAACACCATCCCTGGCCCCGCAGGCCCAAGCACCGTTGCCGTTCCCGACCAAGACGGAGGGGCGGACGCCGCGTCCAAGAAGAACAGGAAGCGGCCCCTGTCGTGTGGTGAATGCAGGAGGTACGTATTCTGCACCTTGCCCTCCCCCACCCCCTCATCCGCCTCCTCCTCGTGTCCAGGTTGAAGCTTAAGGTGCGCCCCGACGCGTTGCGGCCGCATTGACGCCCTGCTTATTTTGCCGACCTAGTGCGATCGCGTATTTCCTTGCCAGTCGTGCTGCAAGAGAGGGTGTGCAGAAATATGTCCGGACGGCGCATTGACTGGTGGCAAAGGGAGCAGGTGCGCACTCTTCCTCTCTCGGGAAACAATATGTTCCCTTAACGCCGCGGCTCCGGGATTTTGCGGCCCAATGCAGGTTCATCTTGGCGAACACGGAACAGCTCCACGAGAAAATCAAGTCTATGAGCCAACGTATACGCGCCCTTGAGGACGCTCTCCACGAGCTCCAGTCAGGTCACCCTCTCCTGCGTGAGGAGCTCCTGGACATCAAGAAGTCAGCCGACCTTTTCGGCGTAGATCCCAGCCAGGCTCAGTCGTCAGGAGCGGACAGGCGCAACGACGCACAGCATGGATTAGTCAACTCACTTTCCCCTCACATGCTAAGCGACGTGAGTCCTACTTTGTCCCCAGACCAAGGTTCAAGTCTTATTATAGTAATCGCAGCGACAAAGCCAGTCACCTCCCGTCAATGGCTATCAAGAAGACTATGACATTCCACCAGACATCTTAAGAATCAGTCATAGGTTCCCAGCTCCGAACACTCTGAGCGTCGACCTGAACCCGACTCTGCGCAAACGTATATTGCAATTGCTTCCGGCCCAGAACGAGGCCCGGTACCTCTGCGAGCAAGCAGCAGAACATGCAGCCTGGCAGTGCGTTCGGTTCTCTTCCATTTTTTCACGTCTGCACTTGGCTCCTCGTTTTGCTCCGAACCTTCTCAGCAAACTGTTCAGAGCGATGACTAACTTTTGGCATACAGCCAAAACTCGGACGGCAGCGACGGGGTGCCGAACCTGGTGCACAGTGTCTACAACGGGAACGTGGAAACAATGAACCCGCACCGATTATCCTACTTCCTCATCATACTTGCCATTGGCACATGTGTGGATCAGCGGCGTAGCCCTCGTACATGGTCCCATGATGCGGAGCGGTTTCACCACCTATCCCGAGCGGCGTTGTGTGAGACCTCGGTCATTAATGAACCGAGTATAGACGCGATTAATGCGTTGGTGCGTCACACTTTCATGCGCTGTGTTTCGATGAGCTGATGCCCTTCCGACAGTTCTACATGTCGCGATATCTTAGCATGTTCTCTCCGGTGAAGGAAGCGGTGGAGTATGCCTGGGCCGTTATGGTTCGTCCCACAATCTCACCCATTGGTCAAATAGTGAAATGAAGTTGCATTTGTGTAGGGAATTGCTACTAAACTCGCTATTGGTGTACGTCTTTATTCTCTTTGAATCGCGCCTTGGCAGGTTCTAACCCTTCTGTTTTGACAGATCGGTCTACGTGAGCTTCACCATTACGGCACGCGGAGAGGAATGTTCGATCGTTGACCACCTTGCCTGCGTCAGATCGTGCCAGCACGCGTTCCAAGGTCATACCGGAAGAGCTGGACAAGCGCAAAACGCTCTTGTGGTGCATGCTCAACGTTGACCACCGCCTGGTGAGTCTCTTTCCCGCTAATGACCGATTGCCGGGGCTCGGCTGACCCTAACGCTGTCGTACAGAGTTTGATGCTACGGCGGCCCCCGTCCATCTCGTTGCGGTATGTTGATGTAGATCCTCCTGCTTCGAGCGAGTACCCAGCGCAGGGACCTCGGGAAATATGTGAGGAGTTCATTATATGTCGGCGTCTCTACCATCAGTGCTAACGTCTCGTAATCTCCGCCGTCGTTCCACCGTCCTCAGACCAGCGGTGGCACTATACGTTCACTACGCGTTGCATCTCGCCAATTCTGGAGATGGCAGCATCTACGACCCCTGCACCCTACTCCGAAATTCTCATGCTTGACTCCCAGATACGGAATTTTGAGGTGCCTGCTTTCATGCAAGTCACACCGGGCACCGCGTCTGGCAACGCGTTATGTGTTGTACAGGCGTGGACACACATGACCCGGGAAGTTGGTGCGCGTGTTTTAGGCTAATAACCGATGTGGCCGGTTACTCATATTATCTCCGCAGCGATCCTCAACCTGCACCGGCAGTACTTCACACAAGCTCTCGGCGAGGGCTTTTGGGCAAATCATAAATACGCCACCTCTGTTGTCGCCGTGTACCAGGCGGCTCTGAGCCTGCTCTGGTGTCTCGAAACATATTACCGGCAACAGCCCGAATACTCGGTCCGGTCGCAGATGCTGTGGTCAAATGGCCTGTCGTCCGCTGTGAGCTCCGACACTGTCGGACCTTACCTGTTGTGCCCCTGGGCGTGCTAACCACACCCTTGGCAGATCGCACTATCACTGTTGGTCACTCGAGTTCCGCCCTCGGTGATGGCATCCAATGCGCTGCTTGAGCTCGCGAAGGTCCTCCGACTGTTCACGGACGTGTGCGACCGGTGCCCACTTGCTGCGAAATCTTGTGTGAGTACTTTTGCACATGTACCTACCCGTTCTTGACTGATCATGGCGGCTTCAGTCCATCCTCGAGACGCTCTTTCAGCGGTCCCGGTCGACATACCTGCACAGCCGGTACGGCACGAACCCGGACTTCCCGCTGCTGGACGACGAGGTGTGCAAGATCAGCGTTCGCTCCGGCGCTATTCCCCCGCCGGCGCGCCAGCCGGTCCCCGTAGGCACCGAGACTGAGCTCACGACGTTTCCGCTCGAGGGCACGCATTCAGCGCTCATCCGTGCATACGAGGAGGCAACGTCGACCGTGCCCCCACCCAACGACCCGATCCTCATTCCTGGGCCCATCCATCTGGGGCCGTCTGCGTCCATGAACAATCCGAGTCCGAGCGTGAACAGGAACGGGTTGGGGCCATCGGCAGGGATGGGCGGGTTCGGCGTGTCTGCGGAGCGGTCTGGATGCCAGAACGACCTGTCGTCGGCGTCGGGGTACGGGAGCATAGCGAACATGAGCGTGCCGGTGCCGACAGCCGGGTTCAGCGCCGCGATCGCGGCGGGGGCACCGCAGACGCAGAACCAGAACTTCAAGTTGCTGAGCGCGGATTACAGCGACAACGGGTGGATGACATGGTTCTGACTGTACATATTTACTTCGTGTCTTCTTCGTCTTTCGCTGCGGGCTGTCTGTGTAAGGACCGTGTCGTCACGTTCTTTTCTTCTCGCCGCTCTGGTATTCCACGTGCTATCTTCGATCGCCATCCATCATAGAGTTTCCTCGTCGCTCTTGATACTTGTCAATGTATGAGTCCTTTGCTGTGTTCGTATTTACGTAATGCTATCGCGAGCATAAAGATATTGCGCTTGGACGACGTTTTGGGAAGTCACTTCAATTAGCCAAAGGTGCTGCTGTAGCTTATATGCGTGTCTGATCTCAAACTCATGTCGAAGTTCGAGTTATTTTGTATGTTATCGGGATGTGATATTACACTATTACCCGCCACACTTCTTATAACGCCTTCCTCATACTCCAGCGTTCGGGCCCTTCGGCGAGGTTCGGATATGACCCAGGCAATGGGTTGCGGTCGCCATGATGTTCTAGGACTTGATCCTTCTAGGTTCCGAGCATGCAGTCGACTCTATCACACTAGCTCACGGTGAGAGCCGGACAATCTTCCATTGGGGCGCATCATCCGGCGAGCCTTCTACGCGTGTGTAGCACACGCGATCGTGGAGACGAGACGGCTTCCCCAACCAGAACTCGACCTCACTACACGGCGGAACGCACAGTCAGATCAGCGGTTTTAATTGTTTCAACGAAACCTTATGGACTGGAACGTCGGACTCACTCTGGGATGATCCTCCACCCGCCCCAGAAATCCGGCGCGGGGACCTCGCTGCCGAACTCCTCCTTGAACCTGTCTACCTGAGCCTGCACCTCGCCCTCGGCCACGACGCTGCTCTGCCGGCTCGCCCACGCCCCAATTTGCGAACCGAGCGGTCGCGAGAGGAAGTATTCCTCGCTCTCCGCGCGAGATACGCGCTCGGCGCGGCCGACGACGCGGACCTGTTTCGCGACCTCGCGCCAGTAGAAGCTGAGGGCGGCGCGCGGGTTCTCGGAGAGCTCGCGTGACTTGCGCGAGGCGTAGTTGGTGAAGAAGATGAATCCGTGTGCGTCGACGTGCTTGAGAAGTACCGTGCGCGAGGAGGGCACGCCGGCGGCGGTTGCGGTGGAGAGCGTCATGGCCTCGGGCTCGTGCACGGTGCTCTGGATGGCCGTGAACCACTGTCGGAACTGCGCGAGCGGCTCTGGGAGGACGTTGGTCGGCGTGAGGTGGTCTGGAGCGTTGTATTGCTCGTGTGCGGTCACCTTGAGCGAGTCGGGGGAGGGCTGGGTGATGGCAGTGCCGAGAGTCATGGCGTATGAAGGGGTGGTGGGGGTCGAGAGGGTCGCCGAGGAGAAGAGTGTCGGTGAAAAGGGCGGACGAGCGAAGAGAGCGATGAAGACGACCGAGTCAGACCGGGCCACATGAGCTCAGAGTTTACGATGGCTCGAGATTCAGGGATTACCATAGGCGGCGGGTCGCTTCGGATCTCGAAGCGGGACGGAAACGGGCGCCATGCCGAGCCTTGGCCGGTCGAGCACAAGCCAGAGCACTGCAAAGGCAGTACTACTGACGGTCAACTGGGCGTGTAAGCAAGGCATGGTCACAACGGTGTTCTTTCGTGGCAGGGAGCTTGCCACAACATAACAAGAGGCCTAGGGCGACTAACGGTTCCAATCAAAGCGACGACTATCTGGCCAGGTAATCTAATCTAATCTTGTGCGGAACGGCGCCGAAGCCTGTGGTTTGTCGTCATGATGGACAACGGATATCGCAGTTGCTGTGGAAGCTGACGTAGTGGTCCCTACGCTGTACACGAGTCCAAGTTAAATAAAAGCTTGACGCTGAATTCAGCCACCAAAATTGGCCATCGACCACCTCGCTTTGGGCTAGGAATGAGTAGACCCTGTAGACTCGGAACTTGGGTCTGGTCACTCTAAAGCTCAATAGCCGACTAAGTAGCGGAAGCAGATGGTTGGATGAGTGAGGTTGGTTGCCCAACTAAGGGTTCGAATTTTGACAGCGATCGAGGGAGGAGAGCCTGAACAACCTCCTGCCTAATTTGGTGCGATCTTATCTCCTTGATAAACAGGGCGCTTTTGTTCAGGCTGGCTTACCCTCCGCGATCGATTGGGCTGCACCGCCTGTTTCAGATCTTCTCCCGATCGTGGTTGGTCACCGTTGGGTTCTAAGTAGTAACAGTTAGATGGACGATTGGCCTTGAAAAGCCTTGGATGGGCTGTCCAAGATCTGTTCGATTCCTTGAATGTAGTCCGCCCGATCGTGTTAAGTTTGCCGCGTAGCATCGCATGACGGGCAACCAAACACTGCGCACATCAGGAACGCCTCAAAAGATAAGTACCTACTACGTTGCCTCAAGTGCAAATTAATAGTGTAGTTTGATTGAGGTAGCTTACTGGACGTGGGCCTCGTCCTGTGCATCGATGGGAACATCTTCAAGTTGGTTCAAAATCGTAGTGACTGAAGGATGAACCTGGACCAAGAGGACCGCAAACATTCGACCATTTCTGTCATGGAGAAATCTCGAATGAAAATGAAGAGAGGAATGAAGAGATGAGACATAACAGGAAACTTCTCACATACGACAGAAAAACTGGAGCTCGGCGGATGTTGTCCGATCGTTGGCATTATTGGTGGGGCGGTCTGGCATACTAAGCACGTATAAAACTTTGGGCAGGAGTATGTATCGTTCCATGAGCGACAAGTATGACGTTGCTGGCAGTAGGGTAAATAGGGGGGGGGGAATGGGAAGAAGTGGGAGGTGGGATGTCGTGGGCGGCAATGGGGACCCGGCAGCGTTTGGGTGGATTGCCGAAAGAGGGGGTGATGTCAGGCGAGATGAAGGAGAGATCCGTGTGCCCGATAGACCATATATTCAAACTCCGCTCAGTGGACGGTGGTCCGTGGACACTTCAATTGCTGTACTTGTTCCCCATTAGACCCACCTTTCCACCAGTCTCCCCGACTCCCTCACCGTCACCCTCCACAGGTCCTTGGCTCCCCACCACTTCACACAAGGCTCTCTGCTGGGTGTCTGGTCCCCTAACCTCCGGGCTGAGATAGCCATGTATCCTATCTCCGATCTCACGGCCTTCTGTCGCAAGACCACCGGGGATGTGCCTCCCAAACTTGTGGTGCGCATTTAGTCGTCTCTACCCCACCTCTCGCACATAACATCCATGCACGCCAGGGTGCCTCCACGACGGTTGTGGGGTCGAAGATGTACCTCTATGTGAGCACTCATGTCATTGGTGTAAACACTCATCTCATCGTTTCTACGCGCGAACATGTGCACAGGGTGGACGTTTGGTCTCTGAGCGAAAAATGGTGTCGGACATCTATATGTTCGACTTGGAGTCCTTTAAGTGGGAGAAGGTTGTCCAGTCTCCAGAGGACGATATCCCCCAGGCGCGTTACTTCCACAGCGCGGATACCTGTACGTACCCCCGAGACGTGTCTCTGTTGCTGAAACTCTCAGGAATTAATTCCGCGCACGCATGCTCATAGGGCGAAATCATCTCATTGTATTTGGAGGTATGGCCATTAAGCCCCAATCAGACAACCCAGAGGATCTCTGCGTCTTGAACGATGTCCGCCTCTTCGACCTCACCTCTCGACACTGGCTTCCTGCCGCTCCAATTCCTGCCGACTCTTCTCTCGTCCCAAATGCCCGCTACGCCCACCTATCCTCCGTCACTGCCGATCGCCTATTCATCATCGGTGGCCAGGACCTCGCCAATGTTTGGCTAGATGATGTATACATTTTTGACCTTGTTGCCAAGACTTGGATACAACGACGGGAATATCCCAGGCACTGTGGCACGTACCGTAGTGTTGCGGTGACAGCCGACGAGCGCGTTCGCCTCCCTCAAGACGAGCTTCGTGGTGTTAGCCAGTCTTCCAGGTTAGGTCAACCTGGGACGCGCTTCAGCATCGACAAGAAAGCACCGCCTGCACCAAATGCAACACAAAGCGACTCATTGATCCACCTCCCATACTCCGCCCCCCCGAATGATGACTACCCTTGTGACATCTTCCTCTTTAGCAACTACAATGTGAGCTTGTCAAGACTATATGCGCTTCTGCACCACTGACATCTTTGCGCTGCAGTTCACCGATGTCCAGCGAGAACTGGAAGTTTTCACTCCGCTCTCGGACGGTGATTTTACTGTCTCCGATCGGTCATCTTCCATGACCGGCACCTCCTTCCCTCCCGGCCTGCGTTTCCCCACAGGTGCAATCCTCGGCACGTTCTTCATTGTTGCCGGCACCTATCTTTCTCAAACATACCAGTCCTTCTCAATATGGGCCTTGGATCTCATAAACATGACATGGTCGCGTATCGACCCTGGCAGCGCTCTCGCGTCAGGGTCCTGGTTCCGAAGCTGTCTGTGGGCATCCGCTAACAAGTTTGTCGTATTCGGCAACCGACATGGGAATTTGGTGGAAGACTACAACCGCCGTCTGCTCAGCTGGGACCACGTCACCTGCATCGACCTGGAGGCGTTCGGCATCTACCAACCCCCGCCATTACAGCTGGACATTCCAATGCAGGAGCTCGGCCTGGCGGCGCTGGAGGAGGGCCTCATGGCCGATTTCGAGATCATCTGCGACGACGGGCGGCGGATCAAGGTCTCGCGAAAATTGCTCGAGGAGCGTTGGCCGTGGTTCAAGGAGCAGCGGCGGCTCTTCGTGCAGGCCGCGTCGCGCGCACTCGAGACGATGCCCCCCGTGCCTGCGCACACGCCCGCGCCGGACGTACCCACACCCGCTCGCCAAGAGGCGCGGCCAGACCCACGGCTCGCGCCGCGCGCGTTCAACCTGTCTGAGCCGTACCCGATTACTCTGGCGTTCATGCAGTACTTCTATTCGATGGCGCTGGTGACGCCACTGCAGCACGCGCCTGCGGTGCTGAGCCAGCTGCTGCTACTTTCGAGCACATACGAGCTCGCGCACCTGCAGGCGCTGGTCAAGCACGCGATGCACCGCGCGCTGAGCTATGCGACGAGCGTCGGTATATACGGCGTGTCGACACTCTGCAGTTGTCGCAGCCTCCAGATAAGGTGAGGTCCGCCCCGGCGTTTAACACATGCCTCGTGCGCTGACTAGTGCTGCTCATCGGATAACCCCTTGCAGAGCACTGCGTGTTGTTATGGTGGGTCCCGCGTTCCTGAAACTTGACCTCGGTCTGACTGGTGTATCTACGATCGCAGGCGTATTCGCAGAAGCGACCTGCAGGCGGGCGTCCGAAATCCGACAAGGACGCCGGGAGTGGGAGGGGCTCAGACGTCGGTGGTGGCGGGGCAGGGGGCGGGAACCGGCGACTGGATCTCCCGGCGGCGGCACGTCCACGCGGGATGTCCGATGCATCGTACATGCGGGGGGGTTCTGATGGTGGAGTTGGCAGCTCAAACACTCGGGGGTACGCGGCGCGCCCCCTGGCGGGCTCGTTGGCATCAGCGAGCAGCGAGTTATATGCTAGCACATAGCACTGGAACTACTAGTGTGGCGCAGGTGGCGACTGGTGACGGGCACTCGGTACTTGCTGGACTGGGGCCGGGGACAGAGCAGGAGTAGTTATATATTCGATCGCGGTCGGTCTGCGAGCGGCTTTCCTTTCCTTTCGCTGCGTTGTTTTTATGCCATTTCCATGCCTCGCTTTCGCTCGTCGTCGCACCCGCCAGCTCCTTCGGAGCCGCTCTTCGTGCTTGCTGACCTCGAGGAGTTTGGCGCGCCTGGCCAGGGTGGCCCGCTCACCCCTCGCTCCGCACAGACCGACGCGACGATAGTTCCGACACCAAGTACGACTTCTTCGAGCTGCAAGAGGCTTTCTGATCTGTCCGTTGCAACGGTACTGTCCTTCAGAGATGACACGAAGTTGGATTACGCGAGG
This sequence comes from Ganoderma meredithae, assembly GCA_022814645.1. Lineage (NCBI taxonomy): Eukaryota > Fungi > Basidiomycota > Agaricomycetes > Polyporales > Polyporaceae > Ganoderma > Ganoderma meredithae. The sequence continues at coordinate 216,296 of JAKLMY010000013.1, forward strand.
ACGACGACGCCTGTGGTCTCGGGTACGTTCCTTATCTGGCGTGTCCTATTGAACGTGCTTGACTTCGGATCCCCAGTCCGTCCGAGTCCGTCTGGGCGGCAGCAGGAGATGCCTGCCCCACACCGAACGGGCACTTTTGGTGCTTTTCTTTCTCCCGACATTTCTCTTGGTGGCGAGGTAGTTTCCTTCCAAAACCTCCCTATTCGCCGTCAAAGAGATGTTGCGTCCACGGACACGAGTTCGCCGCCAGCATACAGGCATAACGGCCAGATCTTTCCCCCATCCTCTTCCTGTGGAAATCGTCCATTCAGCGCCGTGTCTTCTTCGACAGAGCAAGCCGGGCCGGCCCTCACCGCGGCTATGTGGTCACCACGAAAACCCGAAGTATCGCCTTCGATGAGAGGCCGTGATTCGTTCAGTGACGCGTCCATCGGCGAGACCATGTGTGGTATGATCCGGGGACCTCTGTGCTCGGCACCTGCAGCGGTCCCAGCTCGGTGGTCGGAACGGCAGCCCGGATCTTCCTCCGTCCACAATTGTCCTGGGCTCTCTCCAAATCCTCCGCCGCAACAGACTCAGAGCTCCCAAGGACTCTACCAGGTCTCGTTCGTCCCATCGTCGGACTCGCCCCCCTGCTCGGCGCCGTCCTTCGGCGGCTTCCACACGCCAAGCGTCCGGGGTGGATCGTCATCTTCTTCCGCGAAGTTTTCATCACCATCCGTCACCCCAGCATCTGCTTCTTCGTCTTCTGCACCGGGCTATGTCGCGAATCCTTCCTCGAACGCGAAGCTTCATGGCATCCTCGAGGAGCCTCTGTTCGCGGAAGAACCCGCGATTGATTGTCGTCGTCACCGGCATGCGAGCCGCTCGACGGAAAAGGCCGAGACGATCCGCCTGCAGGAGCTCATGGACAAGGAGGAGGATTCACCGGCAGTCCCCACGTGCTTAACGCCACATCCACCGCACGTCGAACTGCCTTTCATCCGCGAAGGAGGCCTTCCGCCGCTGAGGAGCGAGTCGCTTTCCCCGTCTGGCAATTGGGGGGGTGAGTCGCCCGCTCCGTCTGAGTGTCCTGGACCATCCAAACCGAGAACGGATTCGGAGAGAAATCCTCCTCCACGAAGTTCCCGGCTCGGTCGCAGACCACCTCCGCTGCAACTCACAACGAGTGGCCACGCCGGTCCTTCGGTGTCTGCGCCACCAGCGAACGGGACCCTGGACGCACATTCCGCTTCCCGGTCGCAACGGAGATCCGCGTGCGCCCTTCCGGCACACTCGCATTTGCCTGTCTCGAGCCAAAAGCCACAGCGCTCGTCCGTCATTCTGATCGAAGACGTCCTCGAGGACTCCCAGCAGTTCACCGTCGGACGTGGCACGCACTCGCCGTTTGGGAGACTCCGCTCCCAAGGCTCGGCGGACTTGGTCTCACCATACTGCCACGACCCCGTCAACGACCCTGAAGAGGGCTCGCCGTACACCCCCTGCACGCCAGAGTTCGCCCATCCCTCCGAGTACTCGCCCAAGTCCATCGACTTCCCCGGGTCATCCGTGGACAGCCCGTCGCCCATCGCCCCTTCCTTCTCTTCCCCTCCGCATGTCAAGTTCACGCCATCACCTTCGCTTTCCCCTTTGCAGCACGCGGAGCCACAACCAGAGAAAGAGCAGGATCACTGTACCTGGCTAGGAGTGAGGACGTGGCGGCGGCGAACCCCGTTACCGACGCCGCCGCGCCGCACCTCGGCCTCGGCCTCCCCCGCCCTTGCCCCCACGCCTCTTTCGCCTGTCGTCTCCGTGCATTCCGAGCACTCCATCACGAGCAGCATTCGCTCTAGCATCTCCAAGCTCTTCCGCCTCGGCGGCGCGCGGAGGAGCAGGAGCAGGAGCGCTGGTGCAGCCGGGGCGGAACAAACTCGTAGCTCGGACTCATTCCTCTGGGTGCCACCGCTGCCGTCTACGACATCGACTGTCAGCTTGGGGTCCGTCGGCATGTGCGAAGGCTCCAACAACAAGGTGGAGGAGCGGAGACTCAGGAAAGAGGCGGCGAAGGCGCGCACAGAACGCATGGCGAAGGAGCTCGCCGAGAAGGCGAGGAGGCGCGTTGAGCAGGACAAAGCAAGGACCGTGGGCAACGTCCGGGATACGGATCTGCGCCCCTGGCAGGGATGAAGCAGGTCCCGCGTACCAGAGTCTGTCTGACCTACTCGCAGGAGTTTTGCCCAGGTGACCGGGCAACGTCCCTATTTCGTCGTGGCACATTTACCTCCTACTCCAGTCCGTGATATGTTCACCCCCCTCACCCTCATATTTCCCTCAGTCATTATGCATCGGCGTCACCAAACACTTATACCGATCCAGCGAAAGATCACGAATACGAAAACGAAAAAAATGGGACATGACATAAGGATGACATTCCACGAGACGAAGAAAGCGTGTGTATAAGGTAGTAGTAGTGAGTACAAGTACACAGATGTGACATAACCTTCCAACCAATCCCCGATAGCAGATTGGACAGCATGCGCAGCAACAGACGCAAAAGATAGAGCAGGAGCTCCGCAGAGCACCCGGCACCGATAACCGTAAGCGAGCGGATCGACGGGAATGTAAACGAACGTGGCATGGATGACGCGCGATGCGCGCCCTCGTAAGTAAGGACTTCTTGCGTGATCGCATCGCGAAGCTCGAAGTGTGGTGGGTGGAAATTCCAGAAGAAAGTGTGTGACATGTTATTGGGACCATGAGGGGGGTCGGACTCAGAGCAACGCATCGACCTCGTCGCGGAAATCCTGAGACGAGGCCGCGGACCCAAACTCCGGGAGGTCCACGGGATATTCGGCAGGTGCAACAAGGAACGGGAGGAACGATGCGGGCGAAGGAAGCTCGTCCATGAGCGGTAAAAGCCGTCTGGAGATGGGGCCCACGGCAGTCGTACTTGGCCCGGCCCGGGGTTCACGGGGAGGTTCCGGGACAGACTGAGGGGCGGCAGAAGCTAGTGGTGGGAAGTCAGGGGAGGATCGCAGGACATGTTCGCGGGTAGCGACTGGCTGGGGCCCCTGCTCAGGTGCAGGCTGAGGGTCGGGTGGTGCAACAATATGGTTGACTAGGAGGGAAATGCAAACGGTGAGTTCGGAGACGAAGAATGCACGACTGAAATATTACAAACTTACATTCCTTCGCATGCGCTGGCGAAAGCGGCACGGTCAGTGAGGATACGGTTCAAGAGGGGGAAACTGGATACGCACCGTGGTTCTTCTGCCGTGGGCACTGACTGCCATCAGGACAGTCTGGGCGGGCTAAGACGTGGGGCTCGAGGAAACCCTTGTTGCGTTCGCGAACCCACCATTCGCGGAGACCGAACAGGAAGATCTCCGCCGCGCAGACCCTGCAAATCCTCCGACGCGGAGCACGGGGGTCAGGGTCGATGCCACTTGCTACTGGATGAACGTCCATGAACATCTCCTGCTCGATGAGCGGCGCGAATTGACGGGGTTGATTTTGAATATGCTGGACAATCTGGGGAATGATGGCGGTTATAATTAAATCCAGCGAAGCGAACTGGCTTCTTATTTATGACGACATACCTCCTTGTAGATATGCTTTGGGGACAGACCTTGTGCGCCTAAGTAGTCCAGCATCAATTCGACCTCGACCGTATTGCCGTCGAAGCACTCGTAGACCTCTCCAGATTGGATCAGGTCGCCAATATCAGAAAGGCCTTGAGGCTGCTGAGAATCCAGCGGGCAGGCTATGCATCGTTGGGGAACGTTGATGCCACAGAACGAAACTTGACAGAAATCGCATCGAGTAGTCGTTGGGGCTTGCAAGGCAAGGATATTCTCGCTGCCAGAAAAGGTCAAGTACAGCTGATTCGATCAACTCAGTCACGTACCAATTCCCGCATACACCATGACCGGGAGGGTTCCCGTCGTCCGCTAACCACGCATTATTCGGGTCTGTGTCAGGGTCGACGATAGGTTGAGGGCACCTCCATCCCCATTGGTTTCCTTGAAGGCAATTTGGGCATGGCCTGACATAAATGCTGTTCGCGGAGGGTAAGGCTGGTTCTGGAGAGGCTTCTCTGGGGCTTGGGATCTATATACGTAATCCGCTGTGAGCACCATGGTGGATTGCAGGACGATAGGACGGATTATACCCGAAGGTGCACACCAGGATGGTAAAGAGCGTCCGCTTGCATGCGTTCAGAGACCGACCGAGCTTTGTCCGGGGCATGTCGTAGGAGAGTATCAACCACTTTCTGTAATGGCCTGGAGAAAGAGACGCTCGTGGATAGGGTTCGACATGCCGGGCAGCTTGTACCGCCATTCTGCACGACATCCTCCCGTCAGCACACCGCCGCATACACGTGAGTTGACGGCAACGGGACATGCGGAGTCAGCGCGACTCAGCGTGAGTGTCAGGACCGACGACCGAGAGCCAAGACCGGAACGCCTCACGCTGCTTCCCAGCATCCAGACGCATGAAACCGAAACTGCTTCTACATACCCTGATCCAGAGTGTAACGCAACTGCATACCGCGCCGCAATCACACGTTCAGCATGATCATCCAGCCATGCACGAGGAACACATAACATGCACACACACCTTCCGCAAAAGAAATGCTGGCAGGGATTCACGACCACCGGCTGGTACACGATTGCCGAGCAGCAGCCGCACTGAAGCTCCTCTTCTAAGCTGTTGGCGAGGGCAGCACCGTTTGAGTTGGGTCCAGCATCGTCTGACTTCGCATTCCCATCAGCATCCTTGAACTTCTTATGCGTCCCCTCGCTGTCCGAGGCGTCCTCGAAGGCCTCCGATGCACTGCGCTTGAGAGGCGCGGTGGCGCTCGCGGGTGGTTCTGGGACTGCTACTGCCAGGGCGATCGGGCCGGACCTGGCACGGTGCTGGTGGAGGGCGGGGTCCGGTACAGGGCCGTCCATGGCGATGGTGGGGTGGTTAGGGTGTTCCGATGAGCTGAAGGGACGTCGATGGTGGACAGAGACAAGGAAGAGGAAGAGAGCTGCATGCCCCGATTAAGAGCAGAAATATACACAGGCGCTCGTCACACGCTGATGAGCCCACGAGGCGCCTGCTGGGACGCCCAATGACGGACTCATCCAAACGTGCCATGTTACCGACACGCACAAGGGTCAGTGTATCAGGTCAGGTTGAAAGGTTGTGGTATCGTTCATATTGTATACTACAAACAAGCGTGCAACAAGATGCATAAATGCAGAGTACAATTGGGGATATAAGTGCAGCAGTGGGTAAGTGCTAGTAATACAATCCATCGAAACCCGGGCGAATAAAGCATGGAGTGGAATAAAACGCACAGATTATTTCCAGGCAAGGAATATAGGAGAGCACAACATGTCCGTGTGCTGGAAATAACATAAGGCAGACGGGTTAGTAGGCAACGGTTCCTGTGGAAGGTTTACGGTATACGTTCCAGGCGAACGGGGTAATACACAAGATATAGGATATCCGAATTCCGTAGACGAAAGCGAAGCAGGTGATCCAGAAAACGACAGCATTACGAACACAGCCGGGCTACAACAAAGCAAGGGGCCAGAAATCCAGAGAGGTATCCTGCGGAACACAGAAGAAGCGGAATTTGATCGTGGCGAATATCCTACGGAAGATGGTGTAGGTCTTGCATGTTGTGGGCGGAGATCGCCCTAGCAAGGCACGGGTGGTGGTGGTTGGGCTACGGCCAGAGCGGGAGCAGAGGGAGGTCCAGGAACAGCAGCCGCAAAAACAGAGTTGTTGAGCTTCCCTTGCAGGCCTTCCCACCGACGCCGCTGCTCTGCGAACCAAAGAGAAGCACACATCAGCTCTCACAGATGCCGTGGACAGATGGCGTCAAAAACGCACCTGCACAAGGCCACATTGTCATGAGGTATTCTACTGGTTGGGATAGCGCCTTCGCGACGTCCAGCGCGAACACCAGAGACCGATCGTACGACCACAGCGTCAACGCTCTAAATGCGCAAGCACGACAATATACGTGAGAGTTACGCATCCAATTGGATGCCAAGGTAAAGAGAACCAAGGCACGCCGCCCCGATATGACCAACGGTGACGGAGGCAAGGGTTCATGAAACGAGACACGCAGTCAGGCACGCGCTCTATAGCCACACAACTTGGACAACGTACCTCTCAATGAGGGCCATGAACCAGAAGAGTAAGAACGGCCGTTTGGTCAGGTCCGCGGTAGGGAGGCCAGTGACGGATCCGTAGTCGGCGTGTGCGAGGCGTTTAGCAAGAATAGCCTGGTGCGCCACTGCAAGTGGGTCCAATTGCGGTCGCGGAAGAGGTCGAAGAACGGGGATAGGCGCAAAAAGTGATCATCAGCAACGTCGAGAGGTACGTCCGGAAAATGTGCGGCTCGGACACACTTACGCCATTCCTCCGCTTTCTGCCGATAAAACAACAGGGTGTCGTGTCTACAACAATCCCACACATCAGCACACCATGAACACCCACAACTGCGACAGCCCGTCGCGAAGGTGACAAAGAAGATTACGTACCCCGCGGATTGTGGCAAACACCGCTGAAACTTGTGCGCGATGACCATCCGGGAACTGGGGGTCACGAGCCGAGTTCGGTTGTGTGAGGAGCGGGTACGTGTCCGAATCCCGACCAGTCATACATCAAATACGCATACATACGCATCCATGGCGTTCGAAGCAGAATGGGTCCGAGCACGACGAGAAAAGCGCGGCGAGAAGGCAAAGCAAGTCAAACAAAGTCAGTTTGGGCTCAACGCCCAACTTCAAACAGAACATGGCTTAAAAACTTACTTGAACAGGAGTTCCCGACCCTGGAAGAGGAAGGATCGCTCGATCCCGCAGGTATGCCTTCCCAACGCGTCTTCGATGGTGTCGATCTCCGCCCACGCCGAGAGTGCAAATTGCGCCTTGTCGGCATCAGGTATGCTGCTGTCGGTGAGGATGCGGATGCAGCTGTTCCACAAGAGCATCGCCCGCATATAAAGAGCCCAGACGGAATCTTTTGACGGCAGCGGCGTGTCGGGCGCATCCTCGACGTGGCCAAGTGACTCTCCCGGGAAAAGGAGAGCGTACTTAGGTGACAAAACATGAAGACAAAAGTCAGGAATATTGCGATGATGAAAACGAGAGCGTCACTCACGTTCATAGGGTCCATTAGGTACAGCTGTTGCACGTCGTCCTCTGAGCGAGCCGCTGTGTACGAGCTATGACCGGCACTGAGCATGACGCTGCTCCAGACAAGGCGACGGCACTCTTCCCGGCGGATATCACTCTCCGTCCATTCGTTTTGCCACGTAGGGGTCATGTCCCACAGTGGCGCGAATTCCTGGACCATGCCCCAAGAACGACCGAGCGTAAAGGTGACGCAATGGCAGGAAGAGAAGTTCGCGGTACCCGGAGGTTGGGTCTCCGCATGGGGGTGGGAAGGGGGATAAGTTTGGGTCCATGATTGCGTGTGAGGGTTACAGATTTGAGCGTCAGTGAAATGTGGGGTGGAAGGGAGCGTCATAGGTGGGCGGGAAGCAACAAGTGTCCATTCGTGCCCCGCCATCGATTCGATAGGGGATTGTTGGGTTTGTGAAGACAGAATGCGAGCAGGTGACGGTCGCCGGAGTCGCCTTGAAGAGCGGGATGGAACAGTTGGGACGGCGGAAGTGAACACAGACGCAAGGGGGTTCCCTGCGTCTAGGACCAGAAGGTTGAGGCTCCGCAGCAGGGAGTCGAGCCAGTCCATTGAGGAGCGGACGCGAGCAGTTGAATGGAGGGGGTGGGCACAAATTTCGAAGAACGCGAGGAGCTTGGAGACCCGCCGCAAAAATCAAAGTTACCGTCAGTTCACGAGAACAAGAAGAAACATGAGATAACCACTCACCCATGCCGCTTGAACAAGGCCATGATCAACCCATCGCGAATTCAAACTGGCCTCCAACGCACTTTGCGCCTGGTCCCTCAATGCCATCGCCCGAGCCCTCCCCCTTGACCCCAGTTCCCCTTCGTGACTCCGGAAAAAGGTAGAGAGCGCGAGCGCACCAAGGATCAGACTTGGCTGGATGCTGTGGCGTGCATGTGGATCGAGGAGAGAACCGAAGAACCGCGGGAGGTTGATGAAGTGAAGCCAATGCGGGGAGGCGCGAAAAATGAAGCGAAGATCCGCAGTGACCCTCGCTGTGGTGGCCTCCCGCACGCCCGGCCGTGTCGTCCGCGACGTGTCAAATGGCACCCCGCTGCCGTCATTGCTCGTGTAAAGGTAGAGGAGCGCATCCCACCACGTCTCGCGGGTAAATTGGAGTCCGGGATCCGTTGCGATCGCCACCATCTTGTCGTCCTCTGCCACTCCAGCACTGCTTACATCGTAACCATACGGATGGTTCGCGGCTGTGGCCGGACGTAGACAGTGTCCGTGGAGGTCGCGAGCGCCTGCAGGATAGCTGGCGGTAGAAGCAGGAGTGTGGGACGGAGGGGACCCGAGCGACAGCGTTTCATAAGCCGCCGCTTGGGTCTATGTGTGCAGGGTGAGTCGAGGCGTTGATGTCAGCTAATGAAGCTGATGAACCTACGAGGGAGTGCGGGTGAGGATAGTTGGACAGGACCGCTCCCGACATCGAACCTCGGTCGGACTCAGGCATACCCTGACGGTGTCTGATATACTGGCTGGGCCCAGTCTCCTGAATGATAGTCAGGTTGTCTGGATGAGGAGCAGGTGCGTCGGTGATGAAGGAGTGGGTCGTTGGGCTGAAAGGATGCGGCTTTGCGTCCGCTGGGCTTACAGGGACGCTCTGAGAAGCCACGAATAGCTGGTCGGTACCATCCTGAGGTTGCGGACGCCTTCGCCGCCTTGGAGGCTTATCGCCACTGCTACCCGCAGAGCGCTGGCGTGCTCCAGGGACTTTGTCCGGACCACGCCGCTTGGGCGCGGCGTCATACGTGCAGATGTGGGGGTTCTCGGTCCTGCGGCTGCAGTTATGGCAGATAGGTTTGGCTCCATCGCAGCGAATTTTTCTGCCTCGGCTACGGGGTCGCAAGGCATAAGCAACCCATGCGATGGCGCTTATAGTGAGGGAAACTCACCACTGGACACATGCGACGTACACACGGGTACGGGGTTTGCCCTGAGTAGTCAGAGGCTGGTCTGGTGCCAACTCAAGGCGAGGCTTCTCTCGTCGTGAGCGGCCCGCCCCGGATGCCGACGCGGTTGGCCTGTGAGAGGTAGGGGATGGGTTTGCCAGGATATTGTGCCCGTGGGAGGTGCTCCCGATGGATGCGTGGGCCATGGAGCTTTGGTATTCCCTCGCGAGACTGGTGTCGAGGCTAGGGTGGTCAAGACGCGCTCGCGGGGCGTCCGCGACTGGATGTGGGTACTGCCATACGTGCTCCCTTTGCTGCCCGTGACTTTGAGGGTGCGAATACGCGTCGGGCGGATGTACCGGGCGAGCGTACTGCTGCTGCGGATCGTGGTCGACGTGATGGAACATACCAGAGAGCGATGACGACGTTCCAGGCGCATCTATCCTCCCATGATTAGTGTCGAAGGCAGCGCTTCTAGTGGGATATGAATATTGGTATTGGGGGTTGCCTGGGGCGGATGGGTATGCTTGAGAGTGCTCCGCGGATGGGTAGGCGGCGCGATTGCTGGAGACAGGATAGTGGAGTCCGCCAGACATATCGAAAGAGGCAAATAAGAAGGCGACGAAGGTTCTGAATCGAGTTTAGCGTTCGGTACAGCACCCGCCGGGCAATAAAGCGACGAGCGGGGTGGGAGGAGGAAGCGCAGGGCCCGGGTGCTGTAGGAGGGTGTTAGCAGCGCATATGCTCGGGGGGCGGGCTGGCGGCGGGGACGGTGGGTGCGCGTCGGGGGACGAGGGGCTGGGTGTGGACTGGGAGAGAACAGAGACAAGACGGAGCGGGGGTGGACCGTTGCGATTGGATAAATAACATCTGGCCGGCGAGAAGGAAGCGATGTCCATATTTGCATACGCACACTCGTTTCGTTCGGGTTAGTTTTTTCATTTTCCAGATGCTATTATGTAACGCAATTAACCCTCGGAAGCGGCGGGGAAGCGTCCCGCGCTGTTCTCCTCCTCCCTCCACCCGCCCATGCTTTAAACTTCGCTCACTTTGCCTCCCTCCCCTTCTCCCGCCCACGACCACCCGCGGCCTGTCTTCTGCAGCGGCCAGCCCCCCACGCACCCCGCTCCGTCCCACGAGGCCTTGCCTGCGCGGTGGAGCAGCCTCTCTGTCTGCCGCTGACGCTGTCCGCGGGCCGAACCGAGATCCGCCTGGTCAAGAGTGGCTTCGCTCGAACTCGAATCCCATTAACTCTCTTCTCAGAACCTTCTTCTGGCTGAAAATTTGCCCGGCTTCTCTTGATCGATGGCGCATATCCGGTTCGTCTCTATCTTGCCTCCCACTGGCATGTCGAGAGCCGTGACACGGTCAATGTCACCGTGCGACACCCTCTCCCCGTCCCCCACCTCCCGCAGCTTGAGCCTGTCCAGACCCCGCTCCCAGACTTCCTTCATCCATCTCGCGCTCCAATCTGCGGCTCCTGCCGATCCCCCCAATCTCCCACACCCCCACCTGACGTCGCGCACGCACACATGATGTCCTTCCATCCCTTCGCACCCAGTCGCGTCTGCGCTCTTGGCTCCCTCCTAAAGCCCCCGCTCGCAGCTCTTCTCCACTCGTTATCCAGAGTCCCGCGTCTCTGACGCGCCCGCTCCACTTCTCTATTCAACCTTTGATCTATGGCCACTGCCCGGCACCGTGAGCTTGTGATTGGGCGCGCGCGCGAGTTCAGTAAGGTTATGCCGACATGAGGATGGCACCGTGGCTCGCGCTTGCCAACTCTCGCGCCTGCCCATTCGTTCGCGGGGAATATTCGCTGTTCTCGCTCGGCAACGGGAACCGTCCATCAAAACACGGTGGGAGCGCGCGATCCATCCCAGACCCTTCGACTTCCTCTGGATGGTCTAGCGGCTTCCAGCACTCCAGGCCTGTCATCTTCCACCTCCCCCAGTTCGCGCTTCGACCCGCGTTCTCACCTTCCCTGCCCCATCCGCGGTAAGATCCTTGCTTTCTCGCCCTCTTGTGGCTTTCCTTCGGAACATGTCCTTCTTCATCAAATGCAAGCCGCTGCTCGATTCCTGCAGACGTTGACTCTCGCGCGAGATCTTCGCATTCCGTGCATGCGGTTCACGTCAACGTCACGTTTAGAACGTCCGAAGCTCCTCCCGCTCTGAACGATATGTCCGAGTCGGTCTACGCATATGAACATTCTGCGCATGCTTTTCTCACTGGTAAGCTCTCCAGCCTCTTCCACCCTGTATTAGAACTTTCCCCGCTGAATATTCCCCGCTCTCGTCCTTGATCCAGCTACCCCCCGCCCCGCCTCGAACGTCGGACTCCGTCTGGTGTCATCCAAGAAGTTTGGAGCGTTACGCGCTCGGTATGCTAGCTTGGAACGAGGCGCCGGGGTCGACCTTCCCATCCTAACCGTGCTCAGAAGCCTTCATTCGATCTGCTAGTCCAGACAAGGCCAAAGAACAATCGAATCGCCAGTAAAGGTAGGGCGCGTTCTCCAATCACTGTCGCTCGTCATCGTCTCTGCGGGGAGAAGGCGGGCGGAGCGGAACGCTATCTACGGCGATCAAGATTCCTCGACCGTTAATGAGAGAGTACCACCGTCTCGGTCCCCATGTGGGAGGACTCCGGCCGTGCGCAATGTTGGGACGTAATGCACGACGGTCCATGACCCGCGCAAGGACTGGCATTCCGCGGCTGGGAGTCACAAGGTGCTCGATATGGCGCGCGAGTGGGTGTGCGACGCCCGCGTATGTATGTCGCGCAACAGAATAACCGTGCGAAGGGTCCCCGCGGCGACAGTAGGACGGGCTTGGATCGCTCATGACTTGTATGTCTTTATTGCGCTTCGCCCAACGCCTTCTTCGACTTCCTCGGCAAGCCGCGCAACAAGGCTCGGGGTATGTATTGTCGCGAGGCTCCAACAGAGCTCGGCACCTCAACTGCTGGGCCTCGAATGTTCACGCCCGCCCTGTAGCCCCCGGTGCGTTTGCAGCTTCTCCGAGCCGAGTGGATGTGGCCGGCACCGCGCACGGCAGCCTCGCGAGCGGGGTTGGAATGTCGAATATACGATATTGGCAGCTGTCCCACGAAGTTGTCTTCGCCGCGGCTGACGTCAGATCTGAGCTTGCGTCCCGCGCGTGGCGGGCGAGAAGATAGTCCAACGGCGCTCGAAGACCCTGTCCCCCACCTTCTCAGCGATCTGGCCACTCCACCCACCGCCGGGCTTGCATCTCACTTCCATGGGCTTCGTCTCGTGTCCGCATGAGAGGTTTTTTCTTCTTTTCGCGACCATCAACGGCACCTCTCAACATAAGCTGTGAGCCATAGATTTTACGGCAGGATCGTCTTGCGTGTGACTTCGACGCCCACAAGTCTATGGCAGACTGAGTCGGTTATAATTTGTATTATAATTTGTATGTACAGTATACGTACATGTTGTGGCCTAGCCCTTTTTATCAACAGCACTAGCTGCAGTCGACTTCGCTGCACCCAGGTCGTCCTCGAACGTCCCCGGGTTGTAATTGCTGCTTCGACACCTGGGGTTTCATTTGTCTGCGCCGATTACGTTTCTGATATGCGCTACTCAACGCCCGTCGGTATGGTCTGATATGGAAACGGCGGAGACGAGCAGCCGGGAGCGGTCCGGGGGATCCGAAGAAGGGATGGACGCAAGAACGAGTCCAATTTGTTTTTGCACGTTCAAACTTCGGACTTTTTGTGATAATAACTACATAGTCGTTGCGGGCGTTTCTCTATATAGTATACGCAATCCCCTTGCGGCAGGGGATATACTAGATCATGAATGCCAGCATGGTTATGCCGCGGCTTTTTGCGTACTGCCCGGCTCACCGAAGCATATGTCCCGCTAAGGAGAGATAGCCTTCTATACTCTCTGCCGGCCCGCCCCTGATACTTTGATGTGATGCGAGTCCTCAGCCTGGCAATCGTATCAACTGGGTGTTCATGCATCTATGGCCTTAAAGTACCAGGGAGTGTGGCCAAAGTAGGTTGGCGATTAATGCCAGGTTTAGGCGCCTGAGTGCCGTGAGCATTGAGCAGCAGTTGAACTTGGCTCAACAGTATGGAGCCCTGTTTGCCTTCCGTGGTTTACCAACCTCTGATAGTCAGGCGAATAGAAAGCACTGCGAACCACTATACCTTCTATTTTAGTGCACGACGGCGGCGGTGGCGGCACAGCCTAGTGGGGCACGGTTGCGTGACATGCGGGGTTCCATGATCATCAACGCAATCAGTTCAAGTTGCGTTCGCATCATATGCCCGCGCTTTGCTCTGAGACCAGACGCTACCCTCCAGTCTAAGTACTCTAGTTCTCACGGCGTCGCGAAGCGTCGTGACCGCAGACAACGGATGCTCGCTGCCAGGCTCCAGCAGACCCCCCTGGCGGCGAGTTAAAAATGGGAAATAGATGTTCCCTCGGTCGAGCTCATGCATATGGCACCCCTCCGTACGTGTTGTCGGGACCGGTGCTCAAGCGCCCACCTTCTGCCGCGAACCAAGACTAGTTCGCACACACTCAGTGCGCACACCGGGCTGCAACGCACTGGCAAATGGCATTAGTGGGGAGGCCAGCCACAGACTCTAGAAACCGTCTAGAGACACAAGAGGCATCGCACATACGGGTTTCAGCACCCGAAGACGCCGGAGACAGTAGGAAGTCCTCCTGACGCAAGTTCAAGCTGCGGTGCACCGAGCGACCTAACGACCAGTGCAGCGCATCAAAGTTCGATGCGTGCCGCTTGCCTATGAGGATGTTCAATTCTTTCAATGTCGGCTTGCAGGTGGTTCGCCGTCGCCATGAGCTCCGGTTGTGGGAGTGCCCGAGCAATCTTCCTCTGAAATTTGAATCCAGCCAGCGTGCTACCGCGATACGTGATGTCCGAGCTGTGCTATATTCTGCACCTTGTAGGCGACCCGACCCAGGACAAGTAGTCCCCCTTCCACTCGCACCCCGCGATCCCCCTCGCTGGTGTTCGGCTCTCCCTCCCTAGTAGGGCGTTTTCCCCAACTCTGCACTTCTTTTAATTTCGATCGCTGCACCTGGTGTGCTCCTTTATAATAACTCGGGTCCATTCCTTCATGATAACTTGGGTCCACTGGCAGGATCCTCGTCTCGTCGTCGCATTCCCTCGCGCTCTCTCTTACCTGACCCAGGAGGAGGCCTGCAACAAAGGTCATTGGCTCGATACTGTATATCTTGGCACGGACCTGGCTCGTATTCCCCCCTCTTCGTAGTCCTACTCTCCCCGACGACCGTCATGCGCTTCTATACCACTGTTGTCGCCGTCCTGGTTTTGGCATCGGCCTCATTCGCTGCTCCCACCTCCTCAAAGCGGTCCATTTCAGCTCTGTCATCATCGACGCTCTCGGGTTTCGCGCCGTTCACCCAGTTCGCGCGTGCGACGTACTGTGGCGCCGACAAGCTCACGAACTGGACCTGCGGGGAGGCTTGCGAGGCTAACCCGACGTTTCAGCCGTCCTTGGTTGGCGGTGACGGAAACACGATCCAGACCTGTAAGTAGTTTTGTCCACAGCCTCAGCGAGGTGGCCGCGGCGGCGCATGTTTGATGTCCAGTTTGAGTTGACCGAGACGGCATTCCTGCTGCTTTGCAGTCTTCGTCGGATTTTGGCCGGACCAGAAGTCCATCATTGTTGGCCATGAGGGTACCGATCCTGTCGCGCTGTGAGTCCTCGGGGATGGACGAAGTTGGGCAGGGAACGTACTGATCGGGGATCCGGCATTTCACAGCAAGTCTGATCTCACAGACGTCAACTTCTTCCTCGAGGACCTGGACACCACGCTATTTCCCGACGTGGATTCAAACGTCAAGGCACACAACGGTTTCCTCGACGAGCACGCGAAGACTGCCTCGCAGATTCTAGCTGAGGTCAAGACTTTGATTTCGAAAACCGGCGCCACGCAGGTCATTACGGTGAGTGCTTTAGTCATTTCGCCACAGACTCGGTGTTCGTTCCATCAGCGACCAAACATGCTCACCTGCATGCTGTTCTTAGATCGGCCACTCGCTTGGAGGCGCATTGGCTCAGCTTGACTCGCTGTTCTTGACCCTCAACTTGCCCTCGTCGGTCCACATCAAGTCCGTCACCTACGGGACACCGCGCGTCGGTAACTCCGACTATGCAGCCCTCTTCGACTCTAAGGTATGCCACCTGCGTTGCCCTCGCAGGTTAATTAAGCACGATACTCACCGTCTACTCTCAGGTCCCGGACTTTGTCCGCATTAACAACGAGCACGACCTGATCCCCATCGTCCCTGGCCGCTTCCTCGGTTTCCAGCACCCGCATGGTGAGATCCACATAGTCTCTCCCGGAGACGCTGTGTCATGCAACGGCGACGATGATTCGTCGGACAAGGACTGCACGATCAAGACCGTGCCAAACATCTTCGAGGGCAACATATTCAACCACCTCGGCCCGTACGAGGGCATCAGCCTCGGCACGATTTTCTGCACTTGAGCCTTGGAATGGGGTTGATCGTTCCCCACCGTCTGTATCTTGCGGGCTACCTACGACCGTCGGATGTTCTTGATTTCTGTCTGGAATCCGCCTAGCGGCGGGGTATGATACCCTGGCTTTGAACATCATCGTATTTGTACCTTGACACACCTTGGAAAAGACTCATTTTAGTCAATTGCTAATGCATGGACGTTAATTAATATACAATACCGCTGTCGACAAGACGCATAACTGGCTTACTGGCAGACATCCTGGGCGAGCTTTCCCTCGTGGCGAAGAGAGCAAAGTTCCAGTAGAAAGGCAAGCTCGTCACCTTACGTTTCTGTTACCATTGCAAAGGAACGAATTTGTATGTGGGGAGGACTCACTACAGCATCCACTGACGCCGCCGCCTATTGGAAGGGTATAGTAGGGTGAGGCGGGCTTGAAAAGTAGATGCCGACGTTAAGGAGTCTCCAAGGTGCTCAGCGCATGTACTAGTGGAAGGTTCGGCAGGGTACTAAAAGTGCAAGTCGGAGTTAACGTTGGAGTTGAGTCTCGCCGTGGCGGCACTTTACGAGTCCCGAACCATCAACTATGGGCGCTTGATGTTCAATGCCAAGCGCCCCGCGCCGACGCCAACACCGTTCTCTGCCCCCGTGACTGCTTCTCGTATTTCTCTCGCTTGCCTCTACTCACACCATGCCAGGGGATTCTTCAAGACGCGACAGCCAAGGAGGGTCAACCCGTGTTCGGGATGACCGTCGAGATCGCTACTCCCGCAAGGATGACGATGAATACCGCGGTGGCTCTCGACGCGACGCTGAGCGCGAGTACGGCAGAGGCAGGGGCGAGCCCTCCAGTTCTGGGCGGAATGGCGAGGACAGAGCTGGAGATAGGTATAAGGACAGGGACGGAAGGAGGGAGCGGGACGATGACCGGTACCGCAATAGGGACAGAAACACCGACGGGGACAGAGGTTATGGCAGAGGGCGCGAACGCGGGGATGACAGGCGGCGTGACGGGGACGACGACCGCCGGCAGGATCGGGACCACGACGGCAGGCGTGCAGGACCTTCTCGCCGCTCGGCTTCCCCGCGTCCACGCTCGTTCAAGCCGGAGTCCCGCTCGCGTTCGAGGTCGCGTTCAGAGGCCGCGGAGGACAAGGCGAAACCGAACTTCGGTAACTCGGGTCTCCTTGCCGCGGCGACGAAGACAGTGCAGCTCGGAGATGGGACGAAAACGGTGTTGAAATACCACGAGCCCCCAGAGGCAAGGAAACCCACGGTTGGGTGGAGGTTGTACGTCTTCAAAGGGAAGGAACAAGTCGGTACGCCCTTACACGTCGAGTGTTTTCTTTTTCAAAAATACCGCGTCTCTAAGCTGTCTGTTCTCGACGTCCGGCGTGGCTAGACCTGTTACACATACAGCGTCAGAGCGCATATCTCATAGGGAGGGACAAGGCTGTGGTAGACATACCCATCGACCACCCATCGTGTTCAAAACAACACGCTGCTATCCAATGTGGGCATTAATTTTATCCTATATCGCAGGCGTTTTGATAGACTCCCTCCCAGACCGTCAAGTGCAAGAGAAGAACGAGTTTGGTGATGTGAAATCCGCTATCAAGTGAATGCCCTTGCCACATCGACGAAGCATGCCTGTCCTGACCACTCCAAACCTTCCTTGCATTATGTTTCCAGGCCATTCATAATCGATCTAGAGTCTACCAATGGAACCATCGTCAACGACTCCCCGATTCCGACATCTCGGTACTTTGAACTCGTGCTCGGCGATGGTGAGGCTCAACTTAATTCCTTTGTCTGTCCCTATACCTTACCCTGAGTGTTCCAGTCATCAAATTCGGCGAGTCTGCTCGCGAATACGTTCTGCTCAGCGAAAATGCTGCGTAGCCTACCGCTAATGCTCCGACCTTCTCGGTCGTCATCTTGTCAAGCCGAGACACCATCCCACGGTACCATGACTATTGTACGTCCCGCCTATTGTAGCACAAAATGGGCTCAGACCCTGGTGGTGTTTTGCTGTGTAGATTCTTTGGAGATCTTACCGCGGATTGCTCCCCTAGCGCCGGGCAACGTGCTACTGAACTTTGCGCTTGTGCAAAGGATGAAACGGAGTGGACAGCAAGACCGAGAACAGATACCATTGTTGTTCAGGAAACAAGAAAATACTACAAGAGAGTGGTATGCCATAGAGAAACATGGCGTTCGAAACGATACAGTTGATGCATAGGATGACAGAATTTGGGGTTGGGATAGGGTTGCAATGGAATATGATACACGATTGTCCGAGTGTCCGTCTACCCAGGCCTACGCTGTCGCCAAGGTGCGTACAACGAAGAACCGTATAATGCAGGGTATACGGCTGTTTTGGTCGAGCTTTTCATGATAGAACCAGGTCTTTAAACTATGGCATTTGGTTAGTGCCTGAGTCGTTGCGAAGGGGAACATATAACTCACAGAAAACATAACAGGGCGTCTAAGGCATTTCGTCATCAACTTCGGGTTCTAAACCTCTCGTGCGTCGTGCCTTCAATCGTCTTCGGGGCGCGAGTACGCCGTGCTCCCGTTGCACCGCACGTTGGGGTTGTTCCAGTGGCGCTTCAGCGCGTCCATGCGGCTGAAGCTCTCGTGGCAGCCACCAACCATGACCTGCCCTTTGAACACCCATGTGCCACGCTCCGCGTCGACGCCGTACGCGTCCGCGTCGTGCACAGGCACGCCACAGCACACCCACTGCGTCTGCTGCTGGTCGCGGAAATGCGACAGGATGTGCCGCTCCATGTCCGGCGCACGCTTGTTCCCCTGGACGTGGTCGCACCACCGGCACTGCCATGCGTCGGCCCCCGTCTTCGCCCACCCCTCGCCGCGGCGGGGCGGGGGCTCGTCGAACACCTGCCGGTTGCGCGACCCGGGACGACTGTGAGTCGTGCTGGTGCTGCCGGACGCGCAGGAGGCTGCGGAAGATGAGCGCGCGGAGGACGGGTAGGGCGAGGAGGAGAGGCGGTTGCGGTAGCGGATCGTGCCGGACGCACCGCGGCGGCGCGACTTGTTGGACTTGCGGCGGGCTGCGCTGGGGTCGACGTAGTCGTCTTCGGAGTCGGCGTCGCTCTCGAGGAAGAAGTCGTCGTCGCCCTCGGCGTCGGGCTCCATGGAGGGCTCGCGCTTCACCATCTTGGCGCGCGCGGAGGACCGGACGGGTACTGGGCGGGAGAGGGGAGAGCGGCGCGCAGCATGGGTGCGTGTGCGAGAAACGGGGATGGAGGCGTGTTCGAAAACGGCGGGCAGAGGCCGGCTGACGTCGAGTGGGGAGACGGTTTGCGGCGGGGGGCTGGAAGCGGGAAGGAACCGGCTGGACTGCGAGGTGAAGTTCAAGGTGGGATCGAGATGGAGAAGGGGGCTGAAGTCTTTGTCCTCGACCTTCGGGACGAAGGGGGCGTCGTTGGCGACGAGCACGTGGTCGTGTTCCGGCGCGTGGCTACAAAGGAACAGATACACGGGTGAGTGATTGCACAAGACAAAGGAACGGAGAGCGATAGCGATGATCACTTACAAGCCATCCTGCAGCTCCACGTCGTAGACGTACTGGCCGTTGGAGACCCACTTCCTCTGTGGCTCGTCGATATTGTAGGGGTGGTAGGGGTCGTCGTCCGAATCGGATCCTGACGCATCGTCGTCAGTCCCGCTGGCGTCTTCGTCGGAGTCTGGGGCAGGGGCGTAATAGGACGAGGCAGGCTGGGTGTGGAACTGGGGTGCTTCAGCGGCCAGCCACTGCAAATTTGAATCAAGGACGGCGGAAGAGTTGCGAGCAAGGCGCACGGAAGGCATGGTATAGAGGGGGTGGTGAAACGGGAGGTAGTTTGTGAAGTGAGAGGAGGTGGACGCGGGGACGGACAATGCGGCGCGGTGGCTGGTGGTAAGTGGCGGGACAGGACGCGACGAGAGACGCATTTATAGGAGGAGGAACGAGGACAAAGGTAGATTGTACGGTAGCGAAACGCGTCGGCTGTCGGCGAGGAGCGCATTGCAAGGACCACTGGGAGGACCAAAGCTATTGTGACGGTCCGCGCAAAGCGGGTTGCATTCGAGAACAAGGCAGTCGATCGCGTGCTGCTGATCGGTGCCGCGTTTTCCTCTGGTGCCACTCGCCTTCCTTTTTGTCGCCGCCATCAGTGGTCGACAGGAAGGACCAAGCTGCAAGCTTTGTTCAAATTGTTGTCGCTTTGTCCGCACGTTTCAACGTCGCGAGTCGCAAAGATTAAACCTTGGAACAAATGCTAACACGTGGTTGGCTGGCAGATATCTCCCCTTTGTCTGGGCCTGGACTGAATTGGATTAGCACGCCACTCGCCGGCTTCTAATACTAATACTAATACGGTTCACAATGACAATCGAGCAGCGCCTACCGTGTCCCGAACCGTTAAGTAGGAATTCCGAGGAAGGGAGGCATCTGGACATCGATCAACATACAATCCCAGGAGCAGAGTAATCCGATATGGTGTAACGGCTAACATTACCGCCTTTCACGCGGTAGCTCGGGGTTCGATTCCCCGTATCGGAGCTTTTTGACACTAGTCGCAAACTTGAACAGGAAGCCATAGGAAGACGGCGCGTCGACCCCATTGCGACACTGCGATGCATTGGAAGGAAATGAAGGAGCAGCGTGGTCGAAATGAACGTAGTGATTAACGACAGGGAATATACGCATACAGAATGTGGCCGAGCGTTGGTGACCATGAACATTTCCTTATTGCTGTCGCCTCGAACGCAACCGTTTGCCGTTCTGGACAGCCGGTCCACGACTAGAAGGATTTTTGTGGGTGAGTGCGTGTCATATCTACAAGCACGGGCCTGACACATACCCTCGGATTTTCTTTGCTGGCTTCGCCCGATGTGCAAAGTCCGCAGGGTCTTCGCCTTGACGGAACTTCTCCATGCTCCATAAGATATACCTTACACGCAGAACACATATTATTCCACAGCAACTCATGGTAGAACATAGTACGGATGAAAGACACACCTCCGGTCCCGCACGCCCAGTCCCGCCTTCTTAAGCTGGAAGCCGTTCGTCTGCCATAATTGACTCCATGATTGCACACCAGTAAGCTTGGTTTCACAAGAGCGCCCTATGGCCTTGAGGAAGGCCTCCGGTGTTCTAATGCCGACTGGATTCGTCATAGCAAACCAAAGTCAGTGTGGACGGGTCTGCAACCTGAACGAAGAGATCACGTACGACGGGCAGGCGGTGCTGGCCGCTGCGCGGACCGATTTACAACTGAGCGAGTCAAGGAAGGGAGAAAGGGCTGCATTCGGGCAGCGAGATTCGTAGACATAGTGCTTGTAGGTTCACGAAGTGGAACGCGATGTGGAAGAAACGAGCCAAAAGAGCTGGGCGGCCACTGTGCCACGAAATATCATTGGCGCTTACTTTGACAAGTCCCGGGCCGCTTCTTGCAGTACAGTATCGCGCAAATGTCGCGCGCAGTACGCACTAAACTAAACCGTATTTGCCGCAACGGAAATGTCGGACACACAACCATGCATATCCTTTGCATAGAGAGAATAATATGGGAAAGGCTACAGATACATACATCCATAGTAGAGTCATGCACCGCGCGCCCTGTATCGCAACTGCTCCAGCTCCTCAACATCCTTCTCTGTGTCCTTCATCCACTTCGTGGTCAGCGCGATGACTGCTGTCAGGAGTCCTGCGGCACTCCACCATAATACGTCGACCCTTCCACGACCAATGAAAATAGAGTACACAGGTGCAACCATGGGTAGGATGATCGAAACAGGATGCGAGAGCGGCAACGGGAGAGACAAAGAAGGTGGTAGCCCGGTGAGCCGGGCGTTTGAGATTTTGAGCCATAGATAATGCTTTGATGGAAGACAGTACACGATGAGGTTTGCATGCACTAGAAATTGCAGGAGAAGGAGTCCACTAGCGAAAGGCACTGGCTCTGACGGTGAATTAGGGAAGAGGGGAGTGAGAGGAGACAGCCTCGTTGGACTGAATGCAAAGACGCCATGACTTGATAACCTCCGTATCAACATTGTTCAAGACAGATGAGAACTGAGAACATACATAAGTAGCGAGAGACCAATGAGGACTTGTAGGCCCACATAATACATGGTATTAGAGTCCTCGTTCTGTTTACGCAAGCGGTCTATCACCTCTTCTTGTTCTTAACGGCAATGTCGTGAGATAAGGGTACATTTAAGAGGAATTTCACTCACCTTGCTCGTCCAGAATACGCCCCTTTAAGTCGCCATCCTCGGAGAATCGGAAAGGCACTCTCTGCCGCACCACAGTCGCCATAGTTGGGTCGTCCCAGTCGTCACGGTGATATCGATATTCTCGAGGACGGTTGAATGATGTTACGCAGATATTGGAGAAAGGGAGTAAGAGGCCGGTGCCGATGAGAACGGAGGCGACGTGGAAGAGGGCTACAACATGAGGGACCGAACGGCCCTTGAAAGCGGGGCGGGGTTGGGACGCAGCCATTGTGTGGGTTGCAATAGATTAGATTAGCTGTTCGAGGTCAGAGATTAGATCTCTGGTATGATCATGTTTTTCTCCAGCTTTGATCGAGCCCTGCGTACCCACCTTCCCAAGTGCTACTGTTCCTAACTTGCCTATCTACTGCTTCCAGGCACCATACACCATGCCTAATACCGTTGCATTTGCAGCACAAGGAATCGTGGAGGCCAGTCAATTTGCCGGCGCCCCGGGAGATGAGTCCATGCCCGCTTCAAATCCTCGACGAGGTCGTACATTTATCGACGACGAGGGGCTCCTAGAATGGTCGTCAGACAGTTCAGGAGAAGAAGAGAGTGAGCCGGATGAATTCCAGGAAGAGGAGGATGCCCTGGAGGTGGAAGCATTCCAGACACTCCGCGCCGAGGACGAGGACTGGGAGATCGCCGAAGGAGGTGTGTAATCTCCCTCGTCACTCCAGTTCAGCCGAACGAACCGCCCACACAGACTTCACGAAACAGTACAACCGTATACGCCAGCATGTTGCAGTTCGTACCGGTGAGGCGCAAGGTGTTGCTTCCGCCCTGAACTCCAAGGCTGCAGTAGCGTCCCTACCTGCCGTTAACCGGCCCCGTCCTCCCAAGCCAACAAATACCCAACCTTCACAGCAGCAGCAACAGCATGCCAGGGACAAGACAGAGAACCAGCTCCAAGCTCTGTCCAAATACTCTTCCCGCCTTCGGAATTTGGATATACCTTACGACCTGGGCGTAGGCGTAAATCGAAAGGGTCCGTCCGCGACTGCGAATATGAAGGACAAGAGCGATCGGGCGACCAGCGAGCAAGTGCTTGACCCACGCACACGGATCATACTGTTCAAGATGATCGGACGAGGACTCGTATATGAGGTCAACGGCTGTGTTAGCACTGGGAAAGAGGTGGGTGGTTGGGGTCTCTCATTTTGCCTCTAAAGCCGACATCTTGCTGCTAGGCAAATGTCTACCACGCGCTCACTCCGGAGTATAAGCACCTTGCTCTGAAGATATATAAGACTTCTATCCTTGTGTTCAAGGACAGAGACCGCTACGTTTCAGGAGAATTTCGTTTCCGGAGAGGTTACAGGTGAGGGACGGCGTCGTCTGGGAATCTCTGCACGAGTTTGACTATCAGGGTCATAGTCGTCATAATCCGCGCAAGATGGTCAGAGTCTGGGCAGAGAAGGAGATGCGGAATCTAAAGCGACTCCGCACAGCGGGCATTCGGTGTCCCGAACCTGTAGAGGTTCGAGAGAATGTTCTTGTCATGACGTTCGTGGGGGATATAAATGGATGGTATGTTCTCGGGTATTTCTAAGAAGGAAATTTTGACGGTCCACCGCAGGGCTTCCCCGCGTCTGAAAGACGCAGATATCCCAGAAGCCGCCTTCCCCGATCTCTACATTGAACTCATGCTCATGACCCGCAAGATATTCACAGAATGCAGGCTCGTGCACGCCGATCTCTCGGAGTACAACATTCTCTACCACATCGAAGATACCCCTCCGGGACAGTCGTCCGACACCCCCGCTGACCTAGACCATCCTGCCACCGAAGAACAGCCACTTCCACCGCCCCGTGGTCACCTGCACATCATCGACGTCTCGCAGTCCGTGGAGCACGACCACCCGCACGCATTCGATTTCCTTCGCTCAGACCTGCGCAACATCGAGGACTTCTTCTCCAAGCGCGGCGTCCGCACCGTCGGCCTCCGCCGCGCATTCGAGTTCGTCACGCGCGAACGCCTCGTCCCCAACGATACAGACAAGGACGAGGAGAAGGAAGCCACAGTCCTGCGCGAGTGGATGGACACACCCGAGGCCGCGGACGGCGAGGCGAAGAGCTGCGACGATGCGGTGTTCATGCGGTCGTACATCCCCCGGACGCTGAACGAGGTGTTCGACCCGGAACGCGACGTGGGTGTGCTGAGCCGCGGGGAGGGCGCTAACCTCATCTACAAAGGCACGATCGGGATCGTGGGCCCGAAGGAGGGCAGGAAGGACGAGGTCGACGCCGAGGGTGGAGATCATCGACGTGGCGCCGTGAAGGCTGCCCTTGCTATTGCGAAGCCCAGGATCCTTGGGAATGGTACGCCAAAGAAGGCGGTCACGTTCGCGGGGGATGATGTCGAGGAAGATAGCGAGGAGGACGGAGAAGCGGAAGAGGGGAGCGTGGGCGAGGGCTCTGACGGCAGCGAAGGGGATGGGCCTGGGGAAGCCGAGGACGATGACGCAGGCGCGGAGGGCTTTAAGGACAAGAAGCCCCGGGGGCACCGACACGAGGACAAGGAAGAGAAGAAGGTGCGTCCTCCTCCAACTGGAGGACGTGAGGGGATTCAAGCGCGGAATCTCTGGGCTAACGCGGTTCTACGGTTTCAGCAACGCAAAAAGGCGGCAAAAGAGGAAGCACGCGAGAAGCGCAAGCACAAAATACCGAAGGCCGAAAAGAAGAGAAGGGTCAAGGCGACGGCACGGGGCGGGTGAACATGTCATTGCTAGCGCCACGAGAACGGGGTTGGACGGTTAGACGATGAAAATGTGTACCAGGACTGAACTCATGTAGCCCTAGCTGGCGAAGTCGATGATCATCATGAACTTTCCTTGCGAGCAAGTAGGAAACTGATCTACGTCGATATCTCTGGGCAAGCCCGCTTCAGATCATCCGCAACATTCGACCGATTGATATAACTTATGTATATACATACAAGCTCCGCTCTAGGCATTCGTGGTCACTGAGGATCGATTCCAAGTACCGCTGCACGGCAGGCAGACGTCAAAGGTGTTAGAATGTGGAAACATGACTGGCGCTCTGCGCACCGGTCCGAACATCAAGTCGGTAACCTGCCGCCGAGACTATGCGGATAACAGGTTGCTTCTATAGTACATCAGCCGTATGGATCGACGAGGTGAGCATACCGTGCCAACAAACGTGCTAGGATATGTTTCAACAACGGCAGCGACTTGCGCCTTGCCGTGCGCGTCAAGATGGACTGACTCATAATAGATGGAGTTAGGAAGGGTGGCAGGGGCGGGGGTCGGGTATATATTTGTACATATGTTGCGGTGACGGCACGTTTGAACGAATAGAGATATTTGGATGGTGTACAACATTGCACTTCGACGCAGATCCTCTTCCGGCGTGGTGTACACGTCTGCACGCGGTGGCGGCACCGTGGGTTGCAACGACAGCGGGGCCGACTAGAACGTCGATGCCCACGCCTCGAGGTCGATCGTCGCCGTCCTCGAGCGTTCGATCCATGAGTGTTTCTGACAGATATGCGGTTAGTTCCTGAGTCACAGGATGGCTAACATGAGACGTACCAGCAGGTCCTTCGGCGTCTTCCGCACGTCGGGATCCTTGAGCAAGCAGCTGTCCACGAAGTCGTCTGCCTCCTTCGGGAAGCGGCCCTCGGGTGTGAGACGGGGTGCAGGCTCGTTCACAATGTGCTGGAGGAGTTCAAGGATACTCATCGTCATTCCTCCGCCCTGGAGACTAACGCCTTTGCTCTTCCGCTTCTTCTTCTTGTCCTTCTGCTCCCTCGTCAGCGACAGCGCGGGGTGCGGTCGACTGGGCGAAAGAGTGCCTTCAAAGTCGGACAGGTCCGAGTCGTCCGAGGACGATTCTGCGAATGGGAATCGGCCGAGTGCGAGTTCAATGAGTGAAATTCCGAGGGACCACACGTCTGACTTGACAGTATACTGCGCGCCCTGTATACGCTCCGGCTGCGCAAATTAGGCACATCCGCGTTCTTAGCACCCGTGATTCACTGCTGCGCTGGTAACGGGACACTCACGCTCATGTAGGTAGAGGTGCCAACAAAAGTATCCGCAATTGAGTTGATGAGCTCCCCAGAAACACCGAAGTCACAAATCTTAATCTGTCCTCTAGAGTTGAAGAGGATATTTGAGGGTTTGATGTCTGTGCAGCGTGTTATGGGTGGTTGATGGCAGCGTGCACGCGGTCAAGACGCACCACGGTGAATAATCCTGTGAACATCGTACAGGTATGTGAGGCCTTCGAGGACGGCGAGCGCTACCTTGCCCACAACATCGATATCAATAGGACCGATCTTCTTGTAGATGCCGTCGAGGGACCCCTTGTCCATGAACTCCATGCAGATGCAGATGTTGGGGTCGGAGATGAAGGCGCCGTAAAAGGAGATGATGTAGTCTG
This sequence comes from Ganoderma meredithae, assembly GCA_022814645.1. Lineage (NCBI taxonomy): Eukaryota > Fungi > Basidiomycota > Agaricomycetes > Polyporales > Polyporaceae > Ganoderma > Ganoderma meredithae. The sequence goes on from JAKLMY010000013.1 coordinate 242,569, forward strand.
AGTGACAGTCGTGCATGATTTGCAGCTCACGAAGGATTTGTTTCCGGACGGATGGCTTCGCGTCAATCAATACGATCTGTAGGGGGTTGTTCGCGACTCTCGCGCCGGGATAGCGAAGATGGCGACGAAACGCACCTTCTTGGCCATGATAGTTCCGGTCGGAAGATGCTCGACTTTCTTCACACTGCCCCCGTTGCCCTGGCCAAGCTCATGGAGGTCCTTGAGGTCCTCATTCCGGAGGTCGTGGTACTTGTGCTCGGAGTTGAGCTCGAGGTTTGCAAGTGTGGTCGAAAGAGTCGTGTGGTAGGTACTGCGATGGGCAGACGCAGAGCCCGTGGGTGGCGCCGAGTTTGGGCCATTTACGGTCAAAAGGTTGCTCTCGGGATCGACGCTCGCTGTATTGGTAGAGACCTTGGGGGCGGCGAGCTTCATGGGCGGGGGCCGCTTCTTCCCGGCCCCCGCGGGCACAGGCGCGACACGAATCGGCTCGGGCTGGGGCTCCGCAGGTGGTTGGGAGACGTCGAGCGTGAGGGTCTTGAAGTTGCGCTTCTTGCGCACGAGGCCAGCGGCGGGGGTCACGGTCGCCATGGTACACGGTCTGCTATCGGGTGCGCCTGGAAGAGTGTCGGGGAGTGTAGAGGAGGAAGCGGAGGCGCAGGGAGAGGACGAGGACGGGGGGGACAAGATACCGGAAGAGAGACGAGGAGAGTCTGGGGACGTTTCTGCGGCGATGCGACCTGTTCAAAGACCGAGTGTCGGCTCAATTCGATCATCCAGCCACAATCTCGGCTGACTAAGCAACGATCTCCTCCGCACTCCCCAAGCGCCCGTTGCGCGCGTCCCCGCCCGCCAGCCCTCCCAGCAAGCCCCGCCCTCGCGTCCACCGTCCAGCTCTCCCTCTGCGGCCATGAAGCTCCGCGCCGCTTGCTCCATCGCAGTCGCCGCCATTCGACGCCGTCCTATGCTCGCGCTGGGCGCGGGCGTCGGCGTGCTCACGGCTGCTCGCCTGTCACTGATTCCTCGTGTGGCCATGCGTCTCGGGCAGGTCACGCCCTCTATGGGACTGAATGGAAACCTTTCGCACTATCGATCGCAATCCTCACTCTCAGGGTTGTTCCCGCTCTTCCCAGCTGACTCCATAATGACATCGCTGAAGCCGCCCCAGGCAGCTCCCAAGTGGACTCACACCCCGGAGGAGGTCCTAAAGCTCACCAAGGAGGCCATCGAGGAGGAGCGAACCCGTCTGGACGAAATTGGTGGTCTCAGGTCCGAGGACTGCACGTTTGAATCTGTACGTCCTCGTCACGACACACTCTTCCACCTTGGTCATCCGATTGTACTCAGTCGTTGGTGCCATACTGATTCAACATTCTTGTCACCGGGCTATTGCTAGGTCTTTGTGAGTGATCAATCTGGTGACGTCGCTCGGTTGCGGGGGTAACAGGTGCGCATATAGCTTGCTCTCGCAGAAGGCGAACGCACCGCGGACGCCATCATCGAACCCTTGACGTTCTACCAGAACGTTTCTCCATCCAAAGAACTCCGCGACGCCTCAAATGAGGCCGAGGTCCTCGCTCGTGACTTCGGTGTCGAGGCATCCATGCGCATCGACGTTTTCAGGGCCAAACAGGCCGCCGAGGAATATATCAAGAAGTCTGGTCAGAAACTCACTCCAGAGGAGCAGCGGCTAGTAGATAAAATGATCCTCGACGGAAAGCGTGCCGGCCTCGCTTTGCCTGAGGATGAGCGGGAGAAATTGATGAAATTGAAGAAGGAGCTGTCTCAAACTTGCCTAGAGTTCAGCGTGAGTATTCTGCACTAGATGGGAGCGTACACAGACGTTATGCTGAATGTTGCTGTAGAAAAACTTCAACGAAGAGAACGTATGTCGACATTCACCATTTTGATGGTTGGACAGAGCCATGGAAAAGTCCTGGATTCACGTGACCATCGAATTGCATCATATGAGCTTGTCTCCAGCGTGGGGTACAGTCCTTACTTGTATGAAGTGGGGCGACCCAGCAAGTTGCTCGTTCTATCGAGGCTTCACCTTACATCCCAGGCTCTGCCAACCTCATTGCAAACATACTTGACTCTCCACTCACTTCGTTGTTTGCAGGGTGTTGTTACCTTTACCTTGGATGAACTCAAAGGCGTCCCCGAAGATGTCATCTCAGGGTATACCAAACGCACTGAGAGCGGGAAAGACATGTACGATGTCACTTTTAAGACTCCTGACATCTTTCCCCTCGTACATTGTTCATTACATTTTCCGGGTGACCATGTTTCTGACTGCGTTCCAGTTCAAATACGCTGAGAATCCTGAGACACGCCGCACCGCGTACGAGAAGTTTGAGAACCGCTTGGCTATCAACAAGCCCATCATGGCTAAATTCCTTGACCTTCGCCGTCAGATTGCAAAGCTCCTGCACTACCCAACATGGGCGGACTACATCACGGAGGTGAAGATGGTCAAGAATGCGAAAGGAGTGAAGGAGGTACGTTCGGTGTGCGGATGTACCTTCCGCCTTGACTTATTATTTGTATACAGTTCCTCTCAGATCTTCAGCAGAAGCTCAGTCCTGTAGGCAAAAAGGATTACGATACACTCCTTGCGCTCAAGAAGGAGGAGCACATGCAAAAGGGCCTGCCTTTCGACGACAAGTTCTACCTTTGGGACTACCGCTACTACGACCGCAAGTTCATCGAGCAGACCCTGAAGCTCGACGACTCCCTTGTGAAGGAGTACTTCCCAGTGTCCAAAGTCGTGCCCGCCATCCTTGATATTTACCAGAACCTTCTCGGCGTCAAGTTCGTCGAGCTTAAGGGGGAGACCTGGCACCCTGGTAAGCATACTCGCCCTAAACGTCATCGCAACCTATTGAAGCTCACTTTCGCCGAAGACGTCCAGATGTTCGCCGTATGGGAGAAAGATGCCAGGGACAGGACCGGCTTCGTGGGCTACTGTTACCTCGACCTCTTCCCTCGTGGTATGTCCCAACGGTTTCTGTCCCGTCATTCCATGTCGTATTTATGTTTATTCGCGATTACAGCATCGAAGTATTCTCACGCTGCAGTTTGGCCGCTCCTGCCCGGGTACGAGAAACCGGATGGGTCGCGCTCGTACCCGCTCACAGCGATGGTGGCGAACCTTGCGAAGCCGACGCCTGCGAAGCCGGCGCTCATGCGCCACGATGACGTAGTGACGTTCTTCCACGAAATGGGGCACGTCTTCCACGGGCTGTTATCGCGCACGAAGTTCTCGCGCTTCCACGGGACGAGTGTCGCGGGCGACTTTGTGGAGGCGCCGTCGCAGATGCTCGAGAACTGGTGCTTCGAACCAAAGGTGCTTGGGCAGATGAGCAGTCACTACGAGAGCGGGAAGCCCCTTGACACAGAGCTGATAGACAAGATCATAAAGAGGTACGTCTAACGTCTGTCGAGCTTGCCTTGACATGGCACTGTTGGAACTGTTGCATTTGCGGAGACTGACAACGGCTTTAGTCGATACGTCAACGTTGGCTTGTTCTACCTCCGCCAGCTGTTCTTTGCCAACTTCGATCTCAAGGTGCATACGGACCAAGGTACGGCCCAGTCATGGCTCCCCATCACATTCATTGTTCATGTTCAACGTGTATATACTCCAGATGCTACCGACTACACTGAGCTCTGGAACAATATGCGGGAGGAAGTTTCGCTGGTCAAGGGCAAGAATCTCGGCTCGGGCGAGGGCACGTTTAACCACATCGCAAGCGGGTACGACGCCGGCTACTACGGCTACACGTACTCCCTTGTCTTCGCTGCGGACATGTATGCGACCATTTTCAAGAAGAACCCTCTCGACCCCCAACGTGGCAAACAATACCGCGACAAGATCCTGCGCCCGGGTGGGAGTCGCGATGAGATCGACTCTCTCAAGGTAAGCTTATGCTGTGGCAAGTCAAGTGGCAATTCCGTTACGGATGGCTTACCATGTCTTGTGGCGGACAGGACTTCCTCGGTCGGGAGCCCAACTCGGACGCGTTCATTCAGGAGCTGTTCGGAAGCCAAAGTTCCTGAATGGGGGCATTGTTTTGGGTGTGATCCGTTAGCAGACGAGTGAGCACAAGATAGTGATAGTCATGGATACTTGGCAGTACTAGTGGCACCCACTCAGGTGAGGGCCAAGACCGGAGGATGGACAGTGGCGTGTATTGATGACGGCCACGAAGTAGTCAAATCCATCATGTACATAACACGTATACAACGGACCCTACAAACCAACGTGCTGCTCCCAGCGTCGTTTGGTCGTGTGATGTACGTGTGGGCGGTTAGTCGCAGGCTAAAGGAAGGAGACTGGCTATTTTGTTATGTAAATTTAATTGAGCGGTTGTTGCGTGTATAGCAGCCTGGGAAGCGTGACCATTGACGGCGAAGCTCTCGGAAGCGAAAGAGGTTCGACCGAAGATGGGAAATGCTAGATGCATATGCCCGTGGCACATTGCCCGGAGCCGACACTCTCTGGGGTCGTCGACGTTGCAATAAATGCCAGCGGACTGCAATGGAAGAGGCAAAGGGGACGAAATCAGGTGATCTGTGTGAGCGGAAGCAAAATGGAACGGCTATCGATTGTATCGTGCATCTCCATTATCCTTGCTACTCGCTAGGCGCATTGTTTACTGTACTCTACTGTAGCTCAATTCTCTTTTTCACACTACCCTTGACACCGCACCACCCTGGAGACCGGAGATGGACAGTTACTCACGCGAGGTCGTCGCGAATCTGCAGGGGCTGGGGATCCGAGTCGAAGACAAGGCCGCGATAGACGCACTGGAGGTGACTGCCTCCTTCCCGATCCCGCGTCCGCGCTCCGGGGCGGATCGTGTTCACGTCGCTGACTGCTGACGGAAATTGCATGCTGAATCGGACGCGGCCCAGGCGACGGGCGGCGGGCTGGACGCCGCAGCTAAATACGTGGGTCTCTCCTCTTATATGCCTCAACAACAGCTTGGCCTCCGCGCCCTCATTCCAAGCATATACCCCGCGTCTTACCGCGTTCTTGGCAACACTGCTTAAATTACGTGACGAATCGCCCACCCCAGTGCACCCCTTCAAAGCTTCCCCCCCTATAGCTCCCGCCTCTGCTTCCAAACATCACCACGCTGACCTTCGTCCTTGCATAGGCCCTATCCGGGGGAGCTGGCAAGGCCGCGGTGAGCTCTCACTTCTTTATCTTTTCTCTCCCCTTCTCTCCCCCATTCTTCTCCATCCCCGTCCGCCACTCTCTGCGAAAGAAGCGCCATGGCAGTGAGCGAGCAACGCAAAGACCGCAGGCGTAGCTGGCTGGGTCGTCTGTCCATTTCCAACATGGACTCAGTGCTCCCCAGCCCGCAGGAAGGCAAGGAGCAGAGCTACTTTCCCAGTTCGCCTAACCCCAGCGGCCCTGGCGGCACGGGCGGGGGCGTGGGTGGCATCCTGCCGTTCATGAGGAGCAACTCCGGCCAGTGCCTCGCCTCGGTCGCGTCCCCACGGCCCACGCCACTGGCTGCGAAGAGACGCTCTGGGTCGTCTACCTCCTGGGCCGAGTCGCTCTCACAGGACGGGCACAACGGCGATCCCGATCAGACCCAAAATGCACACCCGCTCGAGCGCACCACCTCATCTGTTTCCACACAGTCCACCTCGACCATGACCCACCCAGCCCCCCTGCTCAACAAGGGCGACGCGCGGGGCTCCTTCTCCAAGATGTCTCTCGGCTCCATGTTCTCGTCTTTGTCCCTCACTCGGAGCAACCAGGGCCACGAGGAGGAGCGCGGGCGCCCGCAGCACAACGACAAGGAGAAGGACAAGGGCGGCCGCTCTTCGTCGTACTCGGGCTCCCAGGCAGACCGCGACAGCTCCGACTTGCGTGCTCGCAGCCAGTCTCCCTTCCGCCTCCGCCGTCTGCGACGCGACCCGTCACCTGCGGTTGAGGCGCTGACGCACTCTGACGTTGAATCGGACGCGGAGAGCGCCCGCATCCGGCCCCGCAACGCGTTCTCGACGTCATCCGTGTCCGACGACGAGTCTGGCGACGAGACGGAAGACGATGGCTCGTCGGACGAGTCATGGGCGGCAGACGAGGTCGACGATATCACCGAGCAGAACACCGAGGCGAACGCGCTCGTGGCTGTCGCATCCGTCGACCAGGACATCCCCGACTATCTCGGCGAAGGCGTAAACGTCATCGTGCCCCCCGAACCGTACTTCCCATCGACCCTCAACGGCGGCCAGGGGCGGAATCCCAGGAGAAGGAAGTCGGTGAAGCCGCAGGACACGCTGTCGTTGAACACTTCGCGCCCAATTTTCCAGAGAGACCGCTGTATCATCACCGTGACGCATGGAAGTCCAGAGAGGATACACAACGAGACTAGCAGGCCAGGCAGGCGGTACATCCTAGCAAGCGATCTGAGTGAAGAGTCGCGGTTTGCCTTGGAGTGGGGAATCGGCACAGTGTTGAGGGATGGCGACGAGCTGTGAGTCCTTTCATGTCTTCTGCCCTCTTGTATGCGCGCAGGTGTTCAGTTCAATGGCCTTCTGGTCCAGTATCATCGTGACAGTGGTGGAGAACGAAAGCAAAGGTGCGTCTCTGATGCGGGGTTGTGCGAAAAGTTCGTCCTGACCTTCTCTTCCTCCCTACCCTTTATCTAGTCGACCCCCCGATCCCTAACCCTGCCGATCGTGCGACGAAGCTGCGCTCACAACAAGAGGTATGTGTGCCCGTGCCTCCTTCGAGTGCTTGGCTGAGCTAGATATTTCTGCAGCGTCAAGCCTTGGCGTACATTCTCGTCCGCCAAGCAACGAGTCTCCTGCAGCGCACGCAACTCAACGTCTCAATCCAATGCCAGGCTTGGCACGCCAAGAACTCGCGACATATGCTGCTTGGTGCGTCGCTATGTTCTCGCACATGATTTGTCATTCACCTGCTCAATGGGCTTTGCATCATACAGACATCGTAGATCACTACGAGCCCGTTATGCTCATCGTCGGCTCACGAGGCCTGGGCAACCTCAAGGGGTACGTACCATCCCTTTTCTATTTTTTGTTCTCACCTGACATTCTATCTATAGCATCCTCCTCGGTTCGACCTCGCACTACCTCATTCAGAAGTGCTCCGTGCCCGTGATGGTCGCCCGTCGCCGTCTCAAGCGCCCCCCGCGGCGTGCAGCACATCTCAAGGCACACCGCGCGCGCGTGTCCCTCGCGCAGGCCGCCGTCGACAGTGTCGCCTCCAAGGTCGACCAGGACGTGGCGAAAATGCGGAGCGAGATTGCACGTGATGATCAGCGCCGGAGCGGCGACGGGGGCTCGCATACGGACGTCGAGGACGATGTCGAGACTGAGGTGGAGGGGGAGGCGGGCCCGCCGCCACCGGATCGCGAAAACTCGCTCGGAGAGAAGATCGGAGGAGAGTAAGCAGGGTTCGGTGGGGTCGAGGGCACGACGACGAGAGAGCGGGTGAGACAAGGGAAAGGGCAAGGACGTGGAACGGCCAGGTGCTCGAGTCCGATGCTTATGAGGGAGGGTTAAAGTTGAGCCGAGCCAATGGAGAAGATGTCTGCTGCAATTGGGTCAGGAAGGCATGTCGACTGGATGTCCGTCGTTACTACTCATATCTTACGCTGTTATAGTTACTAAGGCGGGGCGCCCTGCTCTCGTTGACCACTCACTGCTATTTGGTTTCCGGTACTCAGCTAGTACTCATTATATGTAATTGTGAGCGATGGTCCATGTATTACACATTATAGAGATGTTGCTATGGTTGGCCAGGAGATAGGATATATCTAAGAAGTGCGACGTGATGAGCGGTGATGACCATGAAATGCAATGCGACATGTATCTGTCTCGTGGGTGGGTGGGTCCAGACTGGTAGGAAGTCATGAAGGCGGCGCGGTCTCCAATACACCCTGCGCTCCTTCGGCAGGCGCAGTGTCAATCTCAGGTTGCGTGATGATCTCCTCGCCGTCCTTCTGGAGATCCTCGGGACTCGTTTTTGCGGCGTCAGCTGTGACTTCCGTGTCGGGTAGGGAGGTCGCAATACACTCCTGGCGGCGGTACGCCCGTTCCCGTCTTTCGAGTATCTTTTCTTGATCTGTCTCAAAGCGTTCGAGGCGGTACTGAAGCGACCCTATTTGGCTGGGCATTAGTATGACAACAATCGGGGTTGAAGTAGGCACGCACACTGGGTACCGGTAGCCACAGCAATGTGACCTTTGGTCGGTTTCCCGCGTATGATGTTCGTTAGAGACAGCCGGAGCTCAACAACGGGTGGCGCTGCGTTTGGGTTGGGGTTCTCCACGGGCTGGACCCACACATGGAGGTACCTTCCGCGCTTTTCAAACGTACACATTACTGACTGCGAGTGCGTTCGATGTCACGTCATTGCGTTCCGACTCATGGAACAAAACACACCTTATTCGGGAAGCACTTGGTGATCCGCTTGTAGAGTAACTCCATGACCCAGATGCACCGTTCGAACACTTGCTTCCCCAAGCCTGCGCGGCCGAACAGGCACGTGTCCATCTCGTTCAGGGAGACGTATTGGAAGCCGAAGATGCGTGCGGTATTGTGGTATGCGACGAAGATGCCGTCCATGTTGCCGATGCGGACCTGGAACGAGTACTCAAGGAACGCGGCGCGGATCATGTCGAAGTACTCCTCCTCGAACGACCCGTAGCGCCCAGTGAGCGTCGCGAGTCCTACATCGAGATAGTTGTGGTAATTGTGCACGTCGTGCCGGATGGCGGATATCGCGCGCGTCTTGAGGTCGAACACGCCCGTGCCCGGGAGCGAGTCGTCGATGCAGTCGAGCTGGGAGCGCATGAGGAACTTGCCGTGCTGAAAATCGCAAAGGGAGGGAGGTTGAGCTTGTGAGCATGAAGAGAAAAGGTGAAAGTTATACCTTGGCGTAGCGATGGACGTCTTTTAGGATTGGGTGGTCGGCCCGCGTATGCGACTTTAGGAACTTGCCGAAAGTATTGCCAGGGAGAGTAAGGAATTTCTCCAATAATGTGCCCTAATGGCACCTCAGCATTTAAGTGGAGGAGTGCATATAAAGATCACGCACTAGAGGCAAGAGAATTATCTCGTTGGACGCGTCGCGCGAGCTGTCGTAATCCGTCGTATAAACGCCATCTTGATTTCGAAGAATGACGGACACCGGTATTCGCTGCCCCGGGGTGAAGAACCGGGGCTGAAACAAACCGAGTTTTAGCTACAGTCAGTTACAGCCGGCGAGACAACGTGACTCACAGCTGTCTTAAATTCTTCACTTAGGTGATCGAGGTTGACAAGCTTCTCTTCGGACAGGAGAAGGTATATTTGGGTAAGAATCCCGGTGAGGGAGGAAGTCGAGCCAACGTATTCGCATTTTGCTTCCCGCGCTTGCGCAATCAAGGCCGTGTCTTGCGAGCTTGGCAAAAAGCCTGGTAACCTGTCAAACGCGAAGTCCGTGACTTGTGGGATGCTCTCCAGGTATTTGTCAAAGTTATACTCCTTGGTGTCTGGATCCTGCAGCCAGTGGACTCCGGGTCTGTGGACATGGTGTTCGAAACACAAACATAGAGGAACAGAGGAGAACAGACCTCGACAAGACCTTTTCAAGACCGTGCGCTAGTTTTGGGACGTGACTTCTCCGGTATTGGTTCACATCTGAGGACCAGATTCAAATATGTACAAGAGGGAGATAGAGGATGCACACACCCTCAAGGGATTTGAACCTTCCGTTAGGGTGAAAGCCGGACTGCAGAAGGGTTGAACTCTTGTCCTTATCTGTAGCAGGGAGTGGCTTCATGGATCCCCCTAAGATAGGTTAAGATGGAGCCTTCACAGAGACAACAAATGCTACGTACCTTCCATCTGCTTAAATCGACTAGGCTTTTTCTTCGTCGGGGGTAAGACAGCATCTCCATGGGCAGCAATGCCGACTACGGCTTCCTGGAAAACTTGAGATCATGTGCCTGCGGAAGGAGTGGAAGTTGTGTACCTTAACAGCGTCGTCATGTCTACCCTTCGCTTTGCTGCCCTCCTCACGGGCAAGAGAGGCCTTGTGAACTATCTCGAGTTCCCGTAGCAATCGTTTGACGGGTTCTGACCCTTCCACCCTGCTTTCAATGGCAGCAGTCGAATATGCAGGACTGCTGGTTCGTAATGAGGCGGAGATAGGGTAAGCCTTTTGAGCAAGTGAAGTCCATCTAGGTAAAGAGGGAAAGTGCATGGCGTTGAAGAGATCGCTGACAAGGAGAAGACGATGGGCCAAGCGCAGGTGCTGCGGACAACAAGGAAATGACAAGCGCAAGAATGCGTGTCGCCAGTACAGAAAGGAGGAAGAAACGCGACGCGGTGGACGCTGGAAGCAACCCCGACTCCGCTGAGCCTGCAGCTGGCACGAGCAGCAAATCCAGCCACGTGGGCGTCGACGATGGGCGCCTCTGACTGTCACGGTCGCGCAACCCGCTCAGCGTCATTTATCCGCCCTCTGTCCCGCAGTCCTCTGCTGTGTAGCAATTCGGGGCTACCCTCTCATTGTGTTCTCTTGCGCTTCATCTCGCTGTATAGATGGCTTCTCTCTTCTCTGCTTTGCTTCAATGGTTTAGCGGGTATGCATGTGATGCGTCTCTCGCTTGGTGCCGCAATACGTTAACCCAACGGCAGGTTATTCTTCTCCAAGACCGCTGAGATTGCCATTGTTGGGCTGCAGGTGAGTATATGCTTGTAGGAATCCCTGTATAGTGGCCTAAATGCAACCTCCGGAAGGCATCCGGCAAGACTTCGTTCGTCAATGTCTTGGGATCTGGACAGGTGCGTTCCAAGTGAGACCTTGCGCATCCACCCTGAACTCGGTCGCGTCTGTCGTCAAGTGGAGCGAAGACGTTGTACCCACCGTTGCGTTCAACCTGAGGAAGGTCAGGAAAGGCAACATTACACTCAAAATATGGGATGTAGCCGGTACGCATCCTTCCTGAAAGTTATACCCGTTCCTCGCATGTGCAGACCTGAGTTAGGCCAACCGAGGTATCGGTCAATATGGGAGCGGTACTGCAACGGTGTCGACGCTGTCGTGTGTGTGCATCATCTGAATTAACCGACATTATATCACCATATTCACCCCACATTACCTCACAGCTTCGTCGTCGACTCTGTAGATGTACGTATTTCGACAATATTGGCTACACCCGTTCTCTGATCACCAGTCTCTTCTAACGACAGAAGGAGAAATTTGAAACTGCACGATTTGAGCTGCACCAACTCCTAGCACAACCCAGCTTGGCTAGCGTGCCTCTTCTTGTGGTCAGTGGGCTTAACCCGGTCTCTCTGCAGCATGTCACCGGATGGGGGATGACACGGCCGATAGCTGGGGAACAAGAACGACCTCGAGGGCCATGCTTCCGTACAGGAACTTATCAAAGCGCTGTGAGCCTCCTCTACTCCCTATCGGGCCCCTTCAGACGAAGTAGTGACCATGTCTCTCCGGCGCGCAGACAGCTCGATAAGATTACTACTCGACCTGTCTCCGTGCGTCCATGTGCGTCCATTGCTTCCCACCTCGTTTGCTGAAGTCTGTTCTTGTAGTGTTATTCGGTGAGTCACATGGGTAGAAGAATGAACTTGATACCTCATTCCTTTGCAGTGCTCGATGAAGAGTCAACACAATCTGTGCGTGTTTCATTCATGGGATACGGGTTCACCACCTGACTGTGATCATCGTTCCAGAGACATTGTCTTGCAGTGGCTGGCTGGACGCAGTCATTGAACACACGTGCTCGCCTACACACTATTATATCTGTTGTTCTGTACCCCGGAGGACGGACACGATCGCTTTGTCACTTGTATGTTACCATGTCAGTCTGTCGCCAAACACGGTTCCATGTGTTTTGTGCTCTTATTGTGTAGCCCGTGTGTGTGTGTGCTTTAGTGCTCACTGCAAATGTACACACGTTTAAAGAAAGCGAGGACTGTACACAAAATTCCTCTGAGCCGTAGCCTCTATTTATCTCCCTGCTGAAGATCAAGAGCTTCCACCTCAGTCTGTATCCATCTGATCTCCACCACTCCCTTGGCCATTCTCCTCCCTCCTAGCCTGGTCCTGCAACGCTCTCAAGAACGGTTCGATGCCCGTACCTGCTTCCGCCGGTAAGCCGAGCGTCCGGACCAGTTCGCCCAGCAAGCCCGTGCGGAGCGCCATGTCGAGGTTGCGCACCGCCGCACGGAACTGCGGCGAAGCAACGACCTGCTGGAGCGTCTCCGCCGTCGGCGGGTGCGGGAGGTCTGGCGGCAGGTGCGGGAAGAGCGACTGCGCGAGCTCGGGGTGCGACGCGAACAAGGGCCGGAGGTTCGCGGGCGTGAGCACGTCCGTGAGCGAGATCTCGTGCTGAGCAGCGGAAGAAGCGGCGAGCCCGGCGCCGGCGTTGGTCCCAAGGGAGGTGACGATGGAGCGGATGCGGGCGAGCTCTTCGGGCGTGGGTTGGTACTCCCCCGGCCGTTGTGACCTGAATGAGACATGGATTGGGAGGGGAGGGTGATGTCGGAGATGGGTATGCGGATGTGAGAGTGTAGGAAGGCACTTACGCGGCGGGTGTGGAGGACGACGCGGCGGGGGCGGAGGAGGTGGAGGCTTGGCTGTTCGGGTTGTAGCCCGCGGAGTACCAGATGGGGACGATGCTGGGGTCCGCGAGGAGGCGGTTCACGTTGCCTACGAACTCTTCGTCTCGGCTGCCGTCGGCATCCTAGTATCCCGTAGGGTTAACGAACAGCTTACGGTTAGGGATTGTGTAGGTCCATTTGCTCACCTGCATCCAGAACTATGGCGTATCATAAAGTTGTGCTCAACATACGGGGCGTACAGCGAGGTGGGAACAACGTACGAAGTGGCGTTGGTTCGAGGAGGAGAACTTGAGGACGTACGTCCGACCCCACGCAGACTGTTCGACCTTTTGGAATGTCGCGTCTCCCGGGAACAAGATGAGATCCTTCGCAGCGCATGTCCGGTGAGAGCACGGCAATTTCGTAAAGCAAGTATAGCGCACCTCCTCCGCGTCATTATTGGTTCGGTTCTTCCAGATGAAATGCAGCAAGCCATCCTCGCCGTTCTGGAGAAGGATTGCGCCTTTGGAGGGATCTGGGTCAACAAAGTTGGTGTTCCCGCGCCTGAATGCGCGGCCAGCCTTGAATGCCAGTCGAGTCTCTGCCATCGGTCTTCCGGGACAAAACCAGTAGCGAGCGTGAGTGTAGTAGGGGAGGAGTCTTGCAGCGTTCAAAGGACGCGTCACCGGTTCTGCCTCTCGCGATTGGGCGCATGCGGGCCTGGACGCGACGCGCGTGACTGTCATCCACAAAGCTTTGGATCACCTTCAAGTTGCCACCACCGCCGCTACCGTCCGACGGATCAGTACAACCTGCTGGACTGTGGACACTGCTGGACATCTGTGGCATTGTTCATGCATGCCTGCACCATTTCTCTCCACTACTCGGTCGTGGATTGCACATCGGTTACGCATTTCTACCGTTGTGCTTGGACATTCTTCCGGACCGTTAGAACGTGATAGCAACGCTCCACTGACTGGCCTGGTTCCGGAAACCTTTAATACCCCCTTCACGAGTATGGACGGCCTCCCCACGGAACTTATCGACGCCATATTGGAGCACATATACTATGACAAGGGTCTTCCCGACAACGACACCCTTCGTGCATGTGCTCTTGTGTGTGGGTCATGGCAACAGCCTGCACAACGCCTGCTCTTTCGACGGGTTGCCCTGCGCGGGATGCACCATGGACGAGAGCATCTCTCGTTCCTCGAGGCCACCGATTTACATACAGAGCGTGGTCTCGCCCTTGGAGGCCATGTGCGCGTCCTGGAGCTGTTCGTTGGAGACAAGGCCGGTTTGGACCTGGACGATGGAGACCTCGCAAGTATTCTCAGTCATACCCCAAGACTATACGAGCTTGTCCTGCGGGTGACGGGAATTCATGAATTTGGGATGGGAACGATGGAGAAGCTCTGCGCCCTCGCCAGCTTCGGTGCCAGCCCCGCTCAAAAACCTCTACGCGTTCGCGCCCTCAGTCTACTCTCGTGCGGGATTCAGAGCCCGATCCTCTACCAACTCCTCTCCACTTGGTCCAGCATCGAGTTCCTCCTCATCGGCGTTGAGATCGCCGCGCCCCCACCCCGCTCGCTACCCCAGCCCAAGTTCAAGCTGTACCAGCTCACGCTCCTACGCACGCCTCGCCTCTACATCCTCTCCTGGCTCCTCTCCGCGAGCATGGACAGCCTGCGGATTGTCTCGTTCCGTGACGCGCCCGGGCGCGAGCTCGACCCAATCCTCAGCGCGGTCGGCCCGCGGCTGCGCTCGCTCCGGCTGATGAACAACAGCGCGCGGACGCGCAAGGTCCTGGAACGATGCCCGAACCTGGAGGAGTTCGTGCTCGTGCAGCTGTCGGCCCTGTTTGGGCTCTCGGAAGGCCTCCCGGGGACGTTGGAGCACCTGAGCTGCAGGAACCTACCCGACGAGCCGCAGTCGCTGGAGTCGGTTATTGGCGCTGTGGAGGTGTTGCCGCGGCTGAGAGTGGTGACGTGCGACAAGAGGGCAAGGCTCGATGAACGCTTTGGGGAGCTGGAGACGCTGTGTGCAGGGAAGCGGATAGAGTTGTTTGTAGATGAGACGCCATTCTGGGTGGTAAGTGCAACATGCATCATGATCTTGATCTGGGGAATGTGCTGAAGATTTGGCTCAGAGGGACGACCCAGTACATGTTGATCGCTTTCCCAAAAGGAAGTCTGTCGCAAACTTTGCGCTCATGAACTGAAGTCAAAGATCCTGTGGGGACGCTGATGGCGTTTTGAAGGATCGTAGTCGAGTTATAGACGATCTCAAAAGAGGATGTAGAACGGTTGAGCGTACCAACATACGACGACATGGATGAAGGGATTAAATTAACGACGTTTCGCCATTTGCATGGTCAAATTGTCAATGTACATCTGCAGAGTCTCATTGCCAGAGATCAGCTTGTCGACGTCTGTCTGGATGCCCTTGGTCTTGGACATCATGGCTAGCGAGATGTCAGAAAAGACCTGCATGGAATGTTTCGGTGTAGCACCGACCGCGCAAATCCTCCTGGGCAGCGATTATTTCCCTGGAGAAGGGGTCATGGTCATTCAGAAGGATCCTCAAGACTATTTAGTACCAAATATGACGCACTTGATCAATTTCTCCTTCCTGATAGCATTGGTGACAATGTCACCCGTAGAGGGTGTGGGTACGCCCCAACCAGGGGTAGTGTCGTCGAAGCCGCCGAAGGACATGCCCAGGTCGTCCGATTCGTCGTCAAGGTCGACCGTCACGCCGTCGACGGCGAGAGACACCGTTGTTTGGCGCACAAAGGAAGGATGCGCTATGACATAGTATCACATGACCAGCGTAACGCGTCGCGCGTCGCGTTCTCAGGGCGCGTCTATTTCCCCCTGGACACGCTCGTCGCGAGATCGACGGCGGCTTGGGTGAGAACGTCGCTTGCTTCCCCCTTTCATCCACTCCGCCATGGCGCACCTCAACAAGTTGGCTATTCGGGGTATCCGATCGTTCGACGACAAGAACATCTCCGTCATCGAGTTCTTCTCTCCAGTCACCGTCATCGTCGGGCACAATGGCAGTGGGAAGACGACGATCATCGAGTGCCTCAAGTACGCAACGACGGGCGACCAGCCCCCCAACACACGTGGAGGCGCGTTCATACACGATCCGAAGATGGCGAACGAGAAGGAGGTGAAGGCACAAGTGAAGCTCCGCTTCTACGCTGCGAACGGCGCACGCATGCTCGCCGTCCGGAACCTGTCCGTGACCATGAAGAAGAACGGGGCACTGACGATGAAGACGCTTGAGAGCATATTGGGCCTGGCTGAGAATGTGGAGAAGGGAAACGGCAAGGTGTGTCTGTCCTCCTGTATGCGCTCCCGCAGGGGTGGGGCTCAAGGGTGCTACAGCGAGGTGTCATCTCCACGAAGTGCGCGGAGATGGACACGGAGATTCCCCATCTGCTTGGTGTCTCGAAAGCAGTCTTGGAGAATGTCATTTTCTGTCATCAGGAGGAGTCCTACTGGCCTTTGTCGGAGCCCGCAGCACTCAAGAAGAAGTTCGACGATATCTTTGAAGCCACTAAGTGGGCCTTTTCTCCTGAAACCTCTCTCCTTTCCTTACATTTGTTTTGGATAGGTACACTAAGGCACTCGACAATATTAAGGCCCTTCGTAAGGACCGCATAGCAGACCTCAAGGCCGAGACCGAGCGGCTCGAGTCCTTGTCGCGTGAGAAGGCTCATGCAGACAAACTGAAGGATCGCATTACGGAAATGAATGACAATATTGCTGCTCGTACAGCGGAGTATGAGGATCTCAGAAAGGCTTATGACCAGCAAGTTCGTTCGAATCAGATGCTGAACGACACGGGGAGCAAGTTCCGCGAGATTTACGTGAAAGTCGACCAGCTGAACCAGCGGAGAGACCAGTACAGGGAGGAGCTGAACCTCGCCAAGGAAAATCTCCAAGAGATTGACGGTATGTAGGACTTTGCTGTGGTTCGGCGTGGTTAACTGCTGAATACTTCCCTCTTTTAGGAACTGACGATGAGCTTGCGGAACGTGTGCGGACGCACGATGACTACATCTTGAACCAAAAGCAGAAGCGCAGGAGTCAGGAGGCTCACCTCGAAGATGCTGAGGAGTCCATTCGAGCAGCACGTTCCAGCCATGTCGAGCTGATGAGCAAACAAGGAGAACTGCATGCGGAAGAAAGGGTAGAATTCTTTTTCTATCATCCTGTGCGATGAATATCTCACATGAGCATATTCAACACAGCTTATCGAGCAGCGCATGGCAGAGCGCGAAGAGCTCATCCGAGACCTCGCGTCACGATTCCACATCAAGGGCTTCGAGCAATCGCCCATCGAACGGGAGGAAGCACAGCAGTTCCTCGTGGCTCTCAACGACGTCAAGCGTCGGCAGCATGCAGAGACGGATAGATTGCAGGTCGAGAGCCGCACGTGCAACGATGAGTACAACGTCAAGTCACGGCAGCTACACACGGAGCTGGAAAGTCACAAGCAAGAACGACGGACTCTTCGCGACCGTGTGGTAAAAATCAATTCGGATCCGAGTACCCTTACTTGTCGCTGAAGTAACATATTCTACAGACGATGCTGCAAGGCAAGGTCACCGTCGCAGAGCGCGACGTCGATGCCGCCCGCGCCCTCACGTCCCGTCTAGCGGAGCTCAATGCTGACATTGATGAGAAACGCAAGAGACTGGCAAGAGCGCAGAAGGAGTTTAAATCGGCGGGCTTCGAGGAGAGGATCCGAGA
The DNA here is from genome assembly GCA_022814645.1 of Ganoderma meredithae. NCBI lineage: Eukaryota > Fungi > Basidiomycota > Agaricomycetes > Polyporales > Polyporaceae > Ganoderma > Ganoderma meredithae. The sequence goes on from JAKLMY010000013.1 coordinate 259,935, forward strand.
GGCGATGTCACAGTCCTCCAAACTGAACGACCGGCGAGACGAATTGAACGAAGAGTTGCGCACGCTCAGCCTGCAGGCGGATAGCAGGGCAAAGCTCGACCTCCAGCGCGCTCAAATGAAGACGAAGACCGGGGAGATCAAGACGACGTGAGTCCTGCATCCGAGGACTGAGAGAGGCTGTGAAGAACACGCTTAAACGCTTTGTTCAGAATTGACTTGTGCAATGCCAAATTCCGCAAGCTGGTTGGCGTTGATGCACGTCCTGAAACCATGGAGCAGGAACTTGATCGAGCTGCTCTGTAAGCGTCTCTTGATTTCGCACTTGTTGACCGGACTACTGATTGTAATTTCAGCGAGAAGGAGCGGGAGCAGGGCGAGCTAGAGGTCCAGTCAAGCAATGCCAGCAAAAACCTCCAAGCAGCTCAGACAAACCTTTCGAGCCTGAAGTCGCAAGTGAAGGCTAAGCAAGACGAGATCAAGGGTAGGAGTTTGCCTGCTCTCCCTGTTGTCAAGGTCGTTGAACATCAGGTTAAGGCCATGACAAGGATATACGGGCCGGTCTCAGGGAGGGCGAGTACGATGGTACTGTTGATGAAGCCATTGACAGCGCGACCAAAGAGGTCGGGATCCGCAACGAGTGGGCGTTTTACCACGAATCAATATTCTAACTCATTTACACGACTTTCAGAGATCTGGGGAAGTCTGCTGGAACGCACGACGTCTACGACCGATTCCTCAAGGCCGGAAAGTCAAAGAAATGCTGCCCGCTATGTGTACGAGGTTTGGACGATAGGGAGATGGCGACATTTGAGAAGAATGTGTGTCGACGAACTGATGTCATTTGGGGATTACGCTAATCTTTCTATAGATCCGGGACGCGTTGAAGAAGTCGACACCGGAGGCCATCAAGGAGCTCCAAAAGGAGCTCCAGGATTGGGAAACTGAACTCAAACGGCTCCAAGAACTGGCTGTCAAATCTGCGTCCAAGAACAATCTCGAGACGGTTGATCTTCCCGCCCTCGAGAAGCAGATCAAGGCCAAGGAAGCGGAGATCCCTTCCTTGACGACTGAGGCAGAGGAGGTGAGCAACGTTACCCACTCCTCGGGTCCGATATGCTAACGGTATAGGTTACCGGCCTTATCAGAGTGCAGCGCAGCTCGCACAGGTCACTCGGGATCTCAAGGAGATAGTAGCCATGCGTCAACATGCCGCTTCCGTGTCAAAAGCGCAAAAGGACATACAGCGGCTGATACAGGAGATTGCGGCGCTCGAAAGCGACCTCGTGGCAACCGGGTCGACAAAGACTGCTGATGACGTGCAGCGTGAGTTGGACCAGGTCAAGGATGAACTGTATGTTTACTTGCGACGTTTTAAATTGTCCCTGTCCCTGACACTGCCCACAGGAAGGCGAGCGATCGGGAGAAGGACAACCTCGTTCGGGACCGAGAGAGCAAGAATTCAACTCTCCGACAGCTCGGCGACGAGCTGCACAAGAAGGAACTCGAGGAGAGCGAATGCCGTAACCAACTCCGCGACAAGGACGAGCTGGAGCGCCGCATTGAGGAGATGCGAGCGGAGATCGCCACGGCTCAAACCCGGCTTAAGGTTTGACCCTTCTCGGACGCAGCACGGCGGGTCTGCTTGCTGACATAGATAATATGGATAGGATCTTGAGGCCAAAATTACGGAAGCACAGGAGCCTATCGAGAAGCTGGAGCGGGAGCACAAGGAGCTGGAGCGAGAACTCGGCGCCAGGATATCGCAGGCACAGAAAGCCTCGCAAGACCTCAACATGAGTGCCGACAAGTTGGAGAGCCAGAATAAATGGTTGTCTAAGTGAGTGCTGAGGGAGATGCATGCACGCTGGTGCCATGGCTGACCGCAATGCGCAGGAATGGCAAGGAGAAGATTGCTCGCCGTCTCAAGGATATCAATGAGCGCATTGAGGAGAAGGAGGCGGAAGTACAAGAGCAGGCTATGAAACTCGAGCAAATCCGCAGCAAGTTCGGCGAGATCGACAGGGAGATCAGCGAGGCTGCCGTTACTCTGGCCAATCTGCGCGAAAACATCCGGTTTAGGAGGTTGAAGCGCGACCTGGCTGTGACGGAGGCGGAGCTCGATGCGATCGACATGGAGGAGGCTGCGAAGGCGAAGCGGATATGGACAGAGAAGTGGAATGTAGAGAAGCAGAAGGAGACGGACCTCCAGACGAAGGTGCGGTGCACACGGGGCTTCAGCAGAGAGGGCGACTGACGGGATTGGATCGACAGTATGCACACATCGGCGGAGAAGTGAGCTCGCTGAAGTCGCAGCTGAAGACATTTGAAAGCGACATGTCCGACTTCAAGAATGTCAACAAGAAGTATAGGGATCAGCTCATCAGGGTCAAGGTATGTCGCGATGAATTGCTCTCATCACGCCAGCCGCAAATGACCAATGCCTTGTCAGATGTCCGACATGGCCAACAACGATTTGGAAAAGTATGCAAAGGCACTTGACAAGTGAGCGCGTCATGCTTTCCCCAATGGCACCGCTTACGCTATTTCAGTGCGATCATGAAGTATCACTCTCTCAAGATGGAGGAAGTCAATGACACCATGAGGCACCTGTGGAACAAGACGTATCAGGGGACAGGTCGCATTTTCCCGGTGAATGTTGCATGGAACTCATCCTGACGTGTTGCTTCCACGATCCGCAGATATTGACGGCATAAAGATTTCTTCTGACAGCGAAGGCGGGGCAACAAAGCGGTCATACAACTACCGAGTAAGCATCGGTACCACATGTTTACAATATGCCGGTGTCACAAGGGTTCATTTCGTCTGTCTGTCCAGGTGGTCATGACCAAGGATCAGGTCGAGATGGACATGCGTGGTCGCTGCTCAGCCGGTCAGAAGATGCTGGCGTCGATTATTATCCGCCTCGCGCTCGCTGACTCCTTCGGGCAAAACTGCGGTATCTTGGCGTTGGACGAGCCCACAAACGCTCTGGACACGGAGAATATCGATGCTCTCGCGGCCAGTCTCGTTGAGTGAGTGACCGTTGCATCTCGGCATCTGCTCGGAGGAAGTGGCTGACACCATGCGGCGCGTAGTATCATCAATGAGCGCAGGAATCACGCAAACTTCCAGCTCATAATCATCACCCATGACGAGAACTTCCTGCGTAAGCTTGGTCAGAGCAATGTGATGGAATATTACTGGTAAGCTGAGGACCGACGACCGACGACTCGCCGCGACATATCTGACTTATGTGACAACTGTTCCCAGGCGCGTTTCGAGAGATTCCAGACAGAAGTCAATCATCGAGCGACATAGGTTCGGTTAGTCTGCGGATGGTCGTCGGTATGGAACCTTTTGCTGTGTATAGTGTCGGCAACGTATATCTGCTTCTTTTTCTTCTTCGGCGGAACCAAATGCAGGCCCGCGGACTGTCGTCGGTGTGGGACCGTTCCTGTGCTCAGGAGCCATGCGTCGTGACATTGCTTCTCTCTGTTAGGCTAAATCTCGCAATTTGGCTCATCGGAGACGTTTTCTCCGACGGTGTCCGGTCAACGTCCGAGAACATAGGACTAGGAGGCCGCATGGGGACCCCATTGATTGTACAGCTTCCCAAAGTTCCTCATTTGTACTGCAGGACAGCGAATCGCGAAACCCAGACTGTAGTCTGTATTGTATGTTTACGCTGATTTAGGCTCATGTTTGCCCGAGATTTGATCATAATAGTTACAGCTCTATCGTGGGCATTACTGTCACCCTTCAGTCTGCCGCTGATGGTTTCCTACCACTCATGCGACTGGGGTGTCTTGGTAGTTAGGGTGTCCCGCCTCGCCGCGCGAAGGGACTCGGAGGGCAAGGCAGTGATCCGGGAGAACCAGTATCCAATCACCCATCCCCTCGGTGTCCGCTGTCGTCCAGGATGTGCGCAGCTTGGCAAGGGAGTATGGTACGGCCTTCGTATGTGTGGAGGTAGTGCTGGTCACATGGTAGTAGTCCTGCCAAGGGCGGCCAAATCATTTGTACGCGGCAACATTCATTCGAAAAATTCGAAGATCCACCGGACACCAGAAGACGGTTAACGTGGATCCGACATTCAGTCGAGGAAGAATTAGAAGCCTGAATCAGACACCGTACTTCCTGCTGGGAAAATGAGGTGGCCTCGCCGCGTCTGCTTGCCCTCGCATTCGACTCCTAAGGCTCCGACATCGGGGGGTGTCCATGCCATCGCCTTTGCGCAGGACAACAGGACTATGGCGATTCCACTGTAGTTGGCAGAAGTTTGATACGCAGGTTTGGGGCGTTTGAAAGTCAATTCGACACCTACCACTCACGATGGTCCCTATAGTTGATCCGATTGCGGGGCATCACGTTCACAGTTTGACATCTGCCACTATCTACCAGGATGCAGTTGCAGGCGTGCTGTGTTCACGACTTAACGAGGTGTCGTAGAATTGAAGTAAATTCTCCTCCGGAGAATTCCACTCCCTGCGGCGGCAGGGCTTTGACGGTTAAGTGGACTGTGCATGCATCTTGAGGTAGTTCGAGCCCAACCACCAATTGAAGTTACTCATTCAAATGCTGCATCCCTAGAAACTGTTTGATTAGGTTGTGTATAACGGTCATCGCATACGAGAGCTAAACCCCGAGTGAAATTCGCCCAAAGACGTTGGTCTAGAGAATGATACAGCAGAATCATGCATTTAGTTGTTCTTACGGTTGACAAATAGTTGTCAGAAAACTTTCTCCAACCAATTAGGTCTGAGTGGCTCGTAAGTAGTCGCAAGGTTAATGGCCGAATCCGGACAACTGCCGACGTCGGGCCTAAGTCCAGTGCCAGCCTACTTAAAATACGTGTAGTACTCACCCTTAGTCCACCTTTACTCCACAACAAGGATACCAAACCATTCTGAATACCTTTTCCGGTATTCCTGGCTGCATGGCTATAGGGCGGGTTGTGGATGCGGCTGTACAAACTTTCGCCAGCGTGCTTCGAAGCGCTGCAAAGGAAGCGAGCATGCATTGAGTTGTCCGATGGTCGCGCTCCGGCATTGTTCCAAGGGAACAAACCCGTCGGTATTTGGAAGATGGAATTCGTGCACGCGCATCCGCGCTCGACGTCGTTGTAGAGTGCTGGGCCCGAGGTTAGTTCGGGATGAATGGAGCAGGGTTTGGCCATGTAGGAAGCCTATGTGAGCGTACTCACCTCCTATAAGATTTGCCTCCCCCGCGAGCCCTCACGCACAGTGTTTCGCTGAACGCTGTTCCTCCCCTTTCTCTTCCTCGCGGCTGATGATTTGGTCTGTGTCGACGCCCTCAACGCCGTCGGTAACGGTACCTACTCACCGGCACTATTGCAGTGCTGGCGTCTATGCGGACGGCATTGCTGACAGCGACCCTCGCCGCCTGGCCTCGTGCCATTCGCCACAACCGATCTTCGTTGTCCACTCCAGCATGTCGTTGTCCCTTGGCCGATCACTGCGCACGATTGATGCCTCAAGAGCTGTCCGGGGTGTGGCTCTCGAGTCTGGAGTGTTCTTGCGTTTAGAATTGCGTAAGTCATGCTTATTTCCATGTCAGCTTCACCGCTCATTAACATCATCAAGGCTCAGGATCAACGCACCGTTCATTGCCGTTTTGCAGTAGACATCTTGCCATGTCTGTGGCGTCGCAAAGGGCTGACCATGCGGAGACGGTCAGTTGAAACACACGGGAATTTGTCTTCGCTTTTGTCACCTTTCAGTCTCCCCTCTCCCTCATGAGATCTCCCGTTGAAATTCAAGACCGATTGGAGTGATGAATCGATGCTGGACAAGTCCACGACGAGCGATGGAATTATACCAGAGAATTCGGGGTAGCTGGTAGACAGAGGGGTTCACGCGATGTGTTCACTCCGTTCAGTGTTCGTCCTCTTTGGAATGTACCGGGCCGCAACGCCTCGTCTCACGCCAAGCCAGAGTCTCGAGGCCGGGAGCGGTGAGAGGGATTGACCATAGCAAGGTATGCATGTGTTCATTGCATGTTTTGTGGGAAAATCTCGGCTTGGAGTAACCAAGACGAACACTGCTGACGCTGGGACTGACTTCCTCTGATGAATGGCTTGCAGAAAATAGACGGGATACTTGGGAACCAGGCACGTCCTTATGGTATGTCTTGGACTTGTCCCCGATCGACCAAAAGCGGCTTTCACGCGTAGTTTCGCCCCCGCGAGCTTGGTCCCTCGAGTATCCGCCGTCCAATCCGGAATGACTGAGGCACCGCGCTCCGCCTCGGTCAACGCTGTACTCCGCACGGCACATGTCTCGGTCCCTCTCACTGGCTTTCACCTAGTAAGCATCCTTCAGCCACCCGATACGATCTTTCAGGGCAACCCAACTGCTCAAGCAAAGGACCCCGGACGGTCCGCCCGTCGTCTGTAGTCTCAGGCCAATTCTCAGGCATAGTTGGCCGACGTAGTATTCGGAGATTCAAGTGCCCATCGGGGATGTGCACCACCGGTTCACCAGCAGTGCCCTTGAGATCTTGCCTTTACCCTCATGCTCATCCAATACAATCAAGGAAGCAGATCGTTTGGCGGATTGTCGGGGTCCTTCAAACAATTCTGCTGAGCTTTGTGCCGGTTGGGCTATCGCCTGCTGGCATGCGTAGATCTCGCTCGATGTCGTGACGCATGCTAGTCAATAATTCTGGAAAGGTGAGCAACGGAGATCCGGTTACCTTCTGTGACACACTGGCTGAACGTCGGTTTAGGGCTTCGTAAGGTTCGACTGGGTAACTGACAATGGGTTTCAGCCACCCGGCGATGCCGCCCCAGTGCGTACAGAGGGGAGACAACTCCACCGCAGCGCGCCTTCGCCTCGGGGTATAAACACGGGTCCATGTGGTGTCTTAAGTTCCCCCAAACCGGCCTCCCCACTCTTCTCCATTGCACTCTTCTCCAGGGACTGCTGTACGCTTCGCTTGGCAGACATGGCCACCGCTACTACCCATGCTCTCACTCCCGAGGACCAGCAGCTGTTCGACCACTACAGCTACGGGGCCCGCGAGCGCGCACCCTTCGGCTGTGTCCACCATGCCTTCGAGCACCATGCCGCCGCCCAGCCGGACGCGGTCGCGGTGGAACATCTCGGCGACTCTATCACGTATGGCGAGCTGGACCGCCAGGCTAACATTCTTGCCAACTATCTCCGCGCTTCGGGCGTTCGCCCTGGCGTCCGTGTCTGCCTTCTGGTCCAGCGGTCTATCCTCATGGTCGTCGGCATCGTCGCTGTCTTGAAGGCTGGTGGTGCCTACGCGCCATTGGATGGCTCTATCGTCACCCAATCAACCCTAGAATATGTCCTGGAGGACTCGCAGGCCACATTGGTGCTGACCCTGAAGGACTACGCACACCGCGTGTCTGGTGTCCCCGTCTTCTGCCTTGAAGACATCTCGGAGTTACCTCAGGATGCTACGAAGCCGAAGGATCTGAGCGCTCCGACAGATAGCATCTACATCATCTACACTTCGGGTGTGTCATCTGTCCCTAGAGACCAATTGACGGGGCTTTGCTTACCTGTTCTGTAAAGGAACGACGGGCAAGCCGAAAGGCGTTGAGGTCATGCACGGCAACGTCACGAACCGTACGTCCTTCCATTTGAGAAACGCGGCTGTTGCTAAGTTCGTTCACAGTCGTATGTCTGCCTCCGGGTAACATCGAGATGCGCCCAGGGCGCAGGGTGTCACAACTTCTAAACGTTGCGTTTGACATGGCCGCATGGGTAAGATTCAACGTTCATGATGACCATCCTCTCTCTGACACTCTTTGAACGTACTAGGAAACCCTTGGCAGCCTCAGCAACGGTTGCACTCTGTGCGTCCGCGGCAAGTCGTCAAAGGAATGGCGCGCAGTCATGAAAACGGTCGACATTGTTATTGGTCAGCGATCTCCGGTGCTCATTGTGTGTTCCTCACCTAACGAAGTGGTTATTTTCAGCTACACCGAGCATGATGGGTATGCGATCATGGCGCAGTTTGCTTGGGACGGATGCTGAACTACGTCCGTCTAGCTCCTCATGATCCCGCAGACTACCCCAACATCAAGGTGGTCGCAACAGCTGGAGAGCCATGCCCTTTACGTGCGTCTAGGTTCTGACGCCAATGGGGCTCTGCTAATCTCCACTCAAACGTAGCACTGGCGGAGAAGTGGGGAAAAGCCGCGCACTATTATAACAGTTGTGGTCCCACGGAGGTTCGTCTCTCCCACGTTCGCCATCTATGAGCAGAGGGTGATCGTTTCCCTCACACAGGTTACCATCGTCAACACCGTCCACCTCCACACGGCGGGCACTTTTTTAACGATTGGTGGTCCCGTACCCAACACAAATGTATACGTCCTAGACGAAGACATGAACCCGTTGCCTATCGGCGAACCCGGTGTCATGTGGGCGGGAGGGGCATGTGTGAGCAAAGGTTATCTAAACCTCCCAGAGAAGACATCCGAGCGGTACAAACTAGACACATTCAAGAACGATGGGTGAGTTGCTCCATCTCCATTTGCTTTGAGGCTGTGCAGAGAACTCAGACCTCCATCCATGTTGTAGAAGTTACATGTTCAATACCGGGGATCTCGGAAGGTGGCGAGAGAACGGAGAACTTGAGCACTTGGGCCGTGTCGATGACCAAGTGAAGGTTAAAGTACGTTTCAGAATGCAACTCATCAGAAGCACACTGCTTATTACTCCCGTGTCCGCGTGTGCAGGGCTTCCGTGTGGAGCTCGATGGTGTCTCTGCGGCGATGCAGGTAACGAATTTCGGTCTCACTTGCTCCCTGAAACATGTTCCTAATGTTCTGTCCTCACAGACCTGCGCCTCAGTCAAGAACGCCACTGCTTTGCTGGTACGATATCTGCGGTCAATCTTTGAGACCCGTCTAACCTTTTGTATGCTAGATCGAGAGTGAACTGTGGGGTTTCGTGACCCCCGAGGCGGTCAAGGCTGAAAGTGTTAGCGCCGCGACCTCACTTATCCAGCCGTACTATGCGGTTCCGACCAAGTACATCACCATGAGCGACTTCCCTTATACTAGTAACGGTAAAATCGATAAACGTGCTCTCCGCCAAATAGCCCTCGACAAAATCAACAGGGACCAGGTGGAGAAGGAGGAGGCGCTTGTTTCCACTAAGCCAGCGTTCTACAGCTCATCTCCATACAATGGCAAGCTCCTCGCGGGCGTTCTGTCCTCTTTGCCCCACCCCGTCCCCGTTTACAAAATGGACATGAAGGAAGACGCTGGCGCCGTCCTCGTACTCCAGCCGAAGTCGGAAGTCACTTCCGCCTCCTCGATCTCGGCCTCTCCAGAGAAGAGCGAGGTGTCCTCCGCCCACGAAGCCGGGAACGTCTGGGATGGCTACTTGGACGACGAGCTGCCTGAAAAGACAGACGGCCACTACTTCCGCAACCTCCGACACCAAATCTTCTCGCTATATCGTAGGCTCTTCGGCGTGGTATTCATCACTAACATCGCGGTCTTCATCGTGACGCTCGCCAAGGGAGGCGCCAACGCTCAGGAGCTCGGTCTTATCGTCGTGGCAAACTTATTTTGCGCGATTCTCATGCGGCAAGACTACGTAATCAACGCCTTTTTCACCGTTGCATGTTCGGTGCCGAGATCGTGAGGCTTTCGTTTGTTCTACGCCGACTGTATTCTGTCTGACAGCATCTGATCAGGTGGCCGTTGGCGATACGCCGAGTAGCAGGCAGAGTCTACCACATCGGCGGTCGTGAGTGTACCTTTTCGCTTGAACCAGAACATGAAGCTAAGGCTTTCATTGACCGTCTCAAGTCCATTCGGGTTGTGCTATCAGCGGCCTGGTCTGGCTCATCCTCTTCACTGTACAAGCTACAAGGGAACTGCTCAAAAAGGAGCGGGTGAGCTCCCACTAACTCTATCAGCGCGCGAACGACACTCATCCGCGCGCCAGACATCAATTGCCACAGTCTCAATAACTTATTTCATCCTCATGCTTGTGATTGGTATTGTGCTCTTCGCGTACCCCAAAGTTCGCACCAGCCATCATGACGCCTTCGAGCGCGCGCACCGTTTCTTGGGATGGACAACTACTGCTTTGGTGTGGTGCCAGGTGCGACCAGATGTTTAGGCCGGGCGCGATCGCTCAACTTGGTCTATTTAGGTTATAATCCTGACAAACGACTATCGTGCCCCCGGCGAAACTTTGGGCCGCGCGCTCGTCCATGCACCGCCGTTTTGGCTGGTCACAATCATGACAGGCTCAATAATCCTCCCGTGGTTGAGGTTGCGGAAGGTTCCTGTGCGCGCAGAAGTGCTGTCCAAGCATGCGGTCAGGCTATACTTCGATTACGGTCAGTCTATGTCTTTTCGCTTCTCGTACGTCTTCTGACGCGTCCCCACATGCATAGTTACTCCGCGGCCCGGCCACTTCACTCGTATCTCGGACAGCCCCCTCATGGAATGGCACGGCTTCGCGACCATCTCTGAGCCCGGAAAAACTGGCTATTCGCTGGTCGTATCGCGTGCTGGAGATTGGACGGCCAAGATGATCGAGCAGCCTCCCAAAAAGATCTGGGTCCGCGGCGTTCCCTGCTATGGCGTGCTCAGGATTACACCGCTCTTCCGCCGCGTGGTGTTCGTAGCGACTGGAAGCGGCATCGGCCCCTGTGCCCCCTGCATCCTTGAGCAGCGCGTGCCTATTCGGCTCCTTTGGACCTCTCCTAACGTCAGGGAGACATTCGGCGACAAGCTTGTCGACCAAATTCTGGCCGCCTCTCCTGGGGCTATCGTCTACGGTACGTAGACTTCGGCCTGTTTCTGTCGTATGTGTGGCAGTGTAAAACTCACCGTGATGCCGCTTCCCCACTAGACACACGGAAGCACGGCAAGCCAGACATGGTGAAGCTAACCTACAGACTGGTCAAGGAGTTCGACGCTGAAGCGGTATGCATCATTTCGAACCAGAAGCTGACCCAGAAGGTCGTGTATGGCATGACTAGTAGGGGCATTCCTGCGTTTGGAGCCATCTGGGATTCGTAATCGTTCCCTGGAAGACTTCGGAGTGTATCCATCTCTTCAGCCACACACTCCTTTTTATTCTTGTAACCTACGGACAGTGTACTATAATACGATGAGATGTATCTATTGCCTGCTCTATATATTGTATCTCTCCATCAAAATGAACGTTGCTGTCAAGCAGCACAGTTATGCATGGTCGTATTGCAGGGATAACTTACAGGATCTTTCATCGATGCTGTATAAGATCCTGAGCCGACTAGTCTGCAGGTCTCTGTGTAAGTAGATCGTTCCTCCTTAGTCACGTTTCCAAAAGAAGGGTCTTGTGGAGGCAAAGCGCAACAGGGACATGCTTCCGAGGGAATGATTGTGAGATTGGGCTGTACCGTCTGGCTGCAATCCTCGGGCAACGGAAGTGAAGTCACGAGTGGGGGAAAGGTTCTTCAATAGCGCCACAGTTTATACAGGATCCACTAGCAAATAACGGCAAGATTGATAAATATGCAGGTACCGCTGCTCAATATAGAAGATGGGCCTAAGGTACGTAGAACCCCAGACCCCGATGATTCAGAAACAACCAAAGATCTCACAATAATGAAGATCAATGCCAGTGGGCACCCCACTCGCCATTAGTATCCCATGCCCGCTTTCCGCGGATAAAAGCGTCTTCCGGCCGTTGGATCACTTCAACGGGGCTGCCGGTGCTGGTCGCTCGTGCGACAAAGTAGGCGTGTAGGGCCGCGAGGCGTACCTTCTCGCTCACTTCGCTGTCTGTGCGTTTCAGGAGGCTGTCGTCGAAAGATGGTGCTGGTGTCGGGGCACGAGATGGAGGATGGCTTGCTTCATGGGGGCGACAGGAGTTGAAGGGGGAAAGAAGGATATGTGACCATGCACCAAGTATGTCCTGAACGGCGTCAGATGCGGTCTAAATGAGATGTAGACGAAAGAATACACACGGGCTGTGTTGCGAAGACAAGAAAGAGCACTATCCCGGCTACCAGGCAGAGGTCAGTTAACGGGACCGGTACGGAAAAATGCGCATGGACGCTCACTGGAAGTACCGAACAAGTCAGGAAAGGCTCTACTGGCACCCATGGCGGGGGAGAACGTAGACAGCATTACGCTGGTTGGATTTCGTAAACAAATCGATCCTTCTTGGTATCTGAAGTACGGTCTCACCAAGAAGTCACGACAGTATAAGCCACCAGTATTGCGACGCGAGTGGCCAGTCGAGGATCGACTGCCGTGTCCGAGCCTGCGCGACGGAATAATGTCCAACTGTGCGATAACACGACAAAAAGATGTGCTAACACCCGGTCTCAATTCCGCAGACTCATTCGAAAACATGGTTGTGATATGCGCACCTTGAAGAGCAGCGGTCAAGAGGCAGACACCTGCGGTGAAGAAAACGATGGCGTCGTTGCTATCATATTAGAGGATGTTAACATGTCAAGCACATTTTGAAGCAAGGTGAGGGATTGGGGCTCACTAGACAGCATTGTCAATGGAGCAATAGAAGAGGCGTCGCGAACGATCCACCCTCTCTGGTGATCGCAGGCCCAGCTGTAAACTCTGGGTCAGGCGCCAATGCGTTGGATATTCAACTTCAGGTACTCACATATGTACCGACAGCGACAAAACAGGCATACACAATATATGGTGCTACGAGGAGCTGTCTTGATATCTCAGATAATGCTTATAAAGGCAGTTAGCGCACGGACGAAAACGCACGCATATACTGGCCAAACGGCTCATCGGCGCTTTCGGACCAGTACGCAGCTTCGAGTCTCGGCATGTAGACCAAGTGTAGTATACGAGTGCAAGTGTCGCGACAGCAGTCCTAGGGAGGAATGTTCAGCAAGAATAAGAATTCCCTACGCATTACCGGTCGCTTACATTGGCGAGACCGAAACGGTGAGGGCCATCTGCGCGATGCACAAGCCTTTCTCTGGCTCCGGACCAACATGTTGACCTGCATAAAATCTTGGTGAGGTGAGTACAAATATTCCTAGGTCTGTTAAGGGACCATGAAGGCGCACAGGAGGGAAGACGCAATTCCGGCAATAATCCAAGTTACGCAGACATTGATGACAGTTGGATATCGAGTCAAGGTGCGCGAGAAAAGGAGTGTGAGGACAAGGAGGGGAAGGAGAATTTGGTCTCCAGCGATGTTGAAGAATAGCCAGATATCGAGGTAGGTGGCTGGGGCTGACGGTTCGTCTTGAGAGCTGGCGGCTTGAGATGCCAGCGGATTGAACATCAGAAAGGACTAGACAACACAGTAGAACTCACCCTTCCTGCGGATCGGGACATAGCCCATGGCGGCACGCAGAGGAAGTCGGCAGAAAGTCGGGTCTGCGAACGAGTTAAGGACGTTCAACCTGTCGAAAGACAAGGAGGACCCGCGTCTGCCTGCAGAGGGGTACAGGTAGACGGAAAGGCCCAACAGCCCACGGAGGTGAACTCGACGAGGGATCCGACGTACGCAGGCGCAGCCGTGAAGCGGGTAAATGAAAGTGAAGACCCTGGGACGGTCCAAGTGAAACCGCGGGAAGGACTGGGAGAGAGGGGGGCTGCGAAGCGCACTTAAGGCGCAATACGACTTAAGTTATGCGACTGACATGGCGACCGTGCCTGGGGCGGGTGAACACCGAGGTTCCGTTGTTGCAACGGCTTCGACACGGGCGCGCGTCGAACGCGTCACCGATGTTAGTGAAGTATGGAAAACCGGCGGGCCTCGGATGCGGCGGATACTGCTTCGACCGTGTCGCGCTCTGGCAGCCTGCAGTGAGACAATTCTTAGCAGACACGGACATGATGGGTCAATGGACGAGAAATACTCGTCGCGATCTAGGGGATAGCGACAGTTTGCAGGAGATGGGGAGTCGGGACGAGTGCTCAGGCGGGGGTCCAGATCGAATGGAACTGTTGGCCTTTGTGGGAGAAGACATTTCCAACTTCTGGAGTTGTATGGCGTAAACGGGTTCGAAGACTTGGAAGAACGGGGCATATATGGCCGAACTCCCTAAGAGCGAGCGAACAAGTCTACTAGTACAATGTGGAGCGCCATCTGGGACGATGGGTTGTAAGCGTCACACCGGATTGGAGTTGAAACGTGCACCTCACTTGAAACGACAGGACGATAGCTCGTTCATCGCGCACGTCTTTAATAAATGGCAACGCTTGATTCCTCACTTGCTCACTCGTCGACTACTGACCCAGTCTGCGTTGAGGACGTTTTGCACCGAAGGCGAGTCTTCGAAACCTAGACGCCGCACTGGCGGTAAGGCAAAGATGGCTCTCTGTCAGAGACTCAGCTGTGCAGACCGCAAGCCCAGCACTCTTCAGTGACGACAGTGTGAAGTACAAATCCCCGATGAGGACTTTGATGGTTTTTGGGCGGGGACGAAGTGGCCGCGGAGAACGGGGGAAGGCAGGGGAAGGCGGAGATGGCAGACAAACTCGCCGATTCAGAACGCAGGCGCCAGAGAGGACTCGAGGTGGCTCTCGCCCACGCAGCCCCGGCTCCATCGCCTGCGGACCCTCTCCTTGCTCTGTCAACAATCTCACCTCTGGGTCCTCTTATCAGGTGCGCCGACTTACTCTGACGACTCTGACGAATCCCTGGCTCAAACCCGGTGGTTGCCTGGCGGAGCCCCCTATAAATGGTCCTCCAGCCTGTCCAAGGATCGCGCGAGCATCGCCCAAGAATTCGGCATTGCGATAGGTAAGGATCCGACCTCTGTCGAGACAGCTCTTAGACACCCTGTTGAACCCCGCCTCGATTGCTCTGGATTCCGTATCTACATCCTGTCCCACCACTCGCGCGCGCCGCCTTCCCCTTGCCAAGCTAAATCCACATCCACCCTTGACTCCAAGCCGCAACTTTCGATTCCCTCTCTTCCGCCCTTGAATCAGTATGGCCGCCTATTACGTTCGTCACCCCCCATCGTCAGTATCGAGGACACCTTCGTTGGCTGCAGACCGTGCCGCAAATCACAGTCACGACAACGCGACGCGGCCCTTAAACATTGTATCCCCAGACCAATCCATCTACATCTTCCCCAACCCACCATCGACTCCTCCGAGCCCCATCAGTACAGGGTCAAGCCTTTTCTCCGTGCCCACTAACTTCGAGCCCTCGGATTCCTTTTCTTCTCGCTCGCGCCCCCGGACTCCGTCCACCGCCACTGGTGCTGCAGCATCCACCTCCCAAGGCAGCCGGAACAGCACGCGACAGCGCACATCCCAAATTTCTGACAACGAGGTGGAGATCGATGTCGAGCTGTGGGAGCTCAGCACAGAACCCGACGGCCCGGAGTCACCATCCACGGACGACGAGTCATGGGTGCTTGAGGAGGAAGTGCAGCGCGTCGGCGTAGGGCGCATCGACGTCTCCTTCGTGAGTCCCATTCGTACACCCCACCGCGCACGCAAGCTCTCCGCACCCCAGTCCCCCAACACGTCCGCGAAACATTACTGGGTCCTCCGGCCACAACGACGCTCTCGCTCGCACTCGCGCTTGCGCACAAACAGCACCGTCTCGTCCTCCCTCGCGCCACCCTCCGCACGACGTGCCTCGCCCCATCCGCGCATCCACATTCCACTCCTTACGTTCTTCTCATCCATGTTGTCCGTCGACTTGGACAGCCCTGCGCTACACCTCCTCACACACTCGGACCCAGGAGACTCCCAGTCCGTCCTGTTTCCCGGGCTGACCACAGCCCAGCTTGCATCGCGTGGTATACCTGCCATAGGCGAAATTGAGCAGGATGACGGAAGCGAGAGCGAGAGCAGCATGGACACGGACGTGAAAGAAGATGAGGTACCTGGTGTTACAAAGCTCCTCCTTTCCTCCTTCTCGGACCCATCGAAATCCGCCATGCGCTCGCTCCGTGCGGGCCTCGCGGTATGCATACCCAGTGCCCCCGAAACATCCCTTGATATCCTAGGCGTCTCTGGACTGGTTGGGTTGTGGCGCGTCGTTGGGGAGGTGTGTGCGAAGAGCAGCCAGGCGTGGAAAGAGGTTTGGGGAGGAGCGTCAGGTCCCGGGGAGGGCTTGCCGTGAGTCCAGATTCCGGAATTGTATTTCGCGTGACTATTTATCGGAATGGTCCTGCATCGGAATAGTGTAAACAGGGTGCGTCTTCTTGTTAAAATTGATCTGCACTCCATGTATTCAATGTGACTGTACCAGTATATTTAGTGCGGTCAGTCATCGGTACCATCATACATACGTTCCAGCGTCCACGCACTATCGTGGCAGAGATAGAAGAGTTGTAAACTCTCCCATTGCGGCCGGTGAATTTGCGGTCGCGATGACCGGCGTAACTCAGAGGGCCGTGCAACACCCAATTTTTATCATTACTTATGTTTCCTGCTAGTCTATCAAGTATCGCGGACAGCATGAAGTTCAACCACCCAGATGATCATGCCGAAGACCTAGAGAAACGCTTGGGTCCTCGTCCCACACGGAAGTCATCTCTCGAAGTGAGTGTAAGTCTACCAGTGACCACTAGAATCAAGTGTCTGCGAGCCTGTGTAAGCAGAGATGGTTCCTTTGTCGCTGTCGCGAAAGCAAGGATTCCTGACTGAACACTGTCGAGTCTACGTTGCCACGACCATGCCGTCAAGTCCACGTACGCGTATGCCGAGCAGGCCCCCAGACTGTGCTGACTACGATGCGTAAATTGACAGCGTCAGGCATGCCACCTGCGGAAGTACACCTACGAAGGTGCCAATGTAGGGACTGAAAAGTCTCCGGTCGGAGATGGGAAGGGCCGGTGGACATTGAAAGTAACGCATCCAGTGTTCGCATGGTACGACGCGAAAGCTTTCGGCACAGGCTTATCCTAGGCCGCTCTTCTTTGCCGGTGGATTCAACGTACACGTATCCTTCTATACGCGGTGTAAATGCGAGCTCCTCCATCTTTGTCGATACTGGTTCAGAGACAGAGGCATTGCTCGTCTGGTTGATGGAGAAAGGTCACGCTAACTGAATCGTGCATTGAAAGGTCTCCCTAACCCCGCCGCTGTGCAACGACGGGCTCAAGCGCCCGAATGGCACAGCTGTTGCAGTTACCACTGCTTAGTACACGTCCAATCTCACTTGACTTTCGAGGCTGCGAGTGGCCCATGCTGCACTAACAATCGCCGCGGACGGACCGTGCGTAATCGAGAATTACTCAGCTTCTGCCCCATAGGAACCAGTATAAAAGTCGTGTCAGTGCTCACAGCAGATCCTACACCCACACCTTCCTCTCGACGGACACATTCAAGAAGCACTCAGCAGGCTCAACGATCATGAACTTCAAAGCTCCTCCTCCCCCCACAAAGCTCGGTCGCCATCGTCAGCTCGCGCCGCTCGCTGGGCTCCATGTCTCGCCCATCGTCTTAGGGGGCATGAGCATCGGAGACAAATGGGCAGGAGTCGGCATGGGTGCGATGGACAAAGAGTCCAGCTTCAAGCTGCTTGACGCGTTCTATGATGCGGGAGGCAACTTCATTGACACCGCGAGCAACTACCAGGAGGAGTCCTCCGAGCAGTTCATCGGTGAGTGGATGGAGGAGCGTGGGATTCGCGACCAGATGGTAATTGCCACCAAGGTTAGTTGAAATCTGTCTGCATTGCATGAGGCTTGAAGCAACTGTACTGAAATAATAATTTGATTAGTACACTACACTCTACAAGTTCTCCGACCAGGGCGTCAAGCAGAAGACGCACTTTGTCGGGAACAACGTGAAGACCCTGCACATCTCGGTCGAGAAGTCGCTCGCCAAGTTGCGCACGAACTACATTGACATTCTTTACCTCCACTGGGTACGCCGACAGGCTCCTGTCGCCTACAGACGAATTCATATTTAACTTCATCAGTGGGACTGGACATGCGGCGTCGAAGAAGTCATGAACGGCCTCCATAACCTTGTGGCCTCGGGCAAGGTTCTCTACCTGGTAAGCGCCAACCTCCGTGGTATATGTATATGCAGGCTTGTTGACGGTCTGTTTACCTGGGGATGTTCAGGGCATCTCGGATGCGCCGGCGTGGATTGTCTCCAAGGCGAACATGTACGCCCGGCAGACAGGCAAGACGCCCTTCGTCGTCTACCAGGGCGCATGGAACGTCGTGGACCGTGACATCGAGCGCGAGATCATCCCCATGGTCAAGGCTGAGGGCATGGCACTCTGTCCGTGGAACGTCCTCGCTGCGGGCAAGATCCGCACCGACGCCGAAGAGGACAAGCGGCGAGAGACCGGCGAGAAAGGTGCGTTTCAAGGCCCCTCAGGCTCCCAATAACCCGAGTCAATGTGGCAGACACTGATGCAAGTGGTGGACATGGACAGGCAGGACGTTGATGAACCCGAATTGGGAGCGTGAGGAGAAGCACAAGAAGGTCGCAAAGGTACTCGAGGAGATCGCCGCTGAAGTCAGTGCGACCAACATCCAGGCAGGTACGTTCGGGTTTACGGTTGCGCCCCCCGGCCCTGACCCATGTCACGGTATCCCTGACACTGCCATCCGTTTGTAGTCGCGATCGCGTACGTGATGCAAAAAATACCCTACGTTTTCCCCATTGTGGGCGGGCGCAAGGTGGAGCACCTGAACGCAAACCTCGAGGCTCTCGACATCGCGCTCACCCCAGAGCACATCAAGAAGATCGAGGGCGCGGTGCCTTTCGAGCTAGGCTTCCCCGGCGGCTTCATTGTGAGTGTCGCCTTGGATATTTCACATTTGCTTTTGAGACGGACGCTAATTGCGCTTGCACCGAAGGGGGATGGCTCAGAGTACAACTTCGGTTACCATATGGCGGGTCACTTTGATAAGTGGCCCGCAGCTCAGGCCATCCGCCCGGCGGAGGTGTAAGCAGTCTCAGTAGCAGTAGCAATAGGATTGTACTTGTTAGTAGCGTGCTCAGAGTTGGTCCAGAATATAGCGCAGTAGATTTGAATATCAGATTAAGGTGTAAAGGAGTGTTCAAGTGGTGTGTGTGTATTTTCAATAATGCAAGTGCAGGTATTATTGATACAATGTCAAGGCGATGATGGTAGCCCTGTCGTTGGCGTTCTATAGTATATACCATAATGCAATATATGAGGAATAGGGGTTATACGACAGTGCGCCAAAGAATAGTACTCTTACTCCGTTAATAGGAGGAATACCGAAAGAAAGTCCGCTGCGTCCCGCACAAGCTGCGCTCAAAAGGCGAGGTCCTGCCACTAAGGCTTCGAGCCGGAACCAGAGCCAGCATCCGGACTCGAGCTCGAGCTCAACTTTGAACCCTTCCACCACTTGTTCACCTTCTCCGCGGCATAGCGGACGCTCTTCACAGGGCCTGCGCTGACAAGGCCCTTGAGCGTTTGGACAGTGGATGGCCCGCGCACGATGTTCGTCAGTTCTGTAGATACGTGAATCAGGGCGGTCAGCCGTAATTTCTCCTTCACACAAATTATGGACATACCTCTCCCGATCACGGACGAAATGTTGGCATCACCAGCGAGCTTCGACCAGTAGACTGCCTCGTCCGCCTCCCGCGCGGGGATGAACGACTGCCCCGCGTAGTGCTGAGTCACGTGCGTCAACAGGGTCGACGGCAGCTTCCGGAGGTGCGCGGCGCGCGCCTGTGGGCTCGTGTCCTGTTGAATGGTCGTCGCGTGCGCCGGCCAGTGCACGCCGGGGAGGGCGACAACGAGGCGGTGGTAGAGCTCCTTAAACTGTGGGGCCTGCTTGCGCACAATGTTGCCGACCTTGCCGCGGTTCTCTGCTGGGAGGACCATACGCACGTCGCCGCTGTAGGAGAAGCCGGCTATGCGCGTAAAAAGCTCGCGCTCGGAGAACTCGGCAGGGAGTGTGAGGAGCGCAGTGCGGACGGCGGAGGTGAGGTTGACCTGCTGCGTGAGGCGGACGCGGGCATCGTCCTTGATAATACGGATGGGTTTGTGCATCCGCCCCGAGAGATATAGGGACTTCCAGTTCAGGAGGTCTGAACAGAGATTATCGACTGTGGTCACCCCATACTTGATCGTCTACCCAATCCCGAAGAGACGTTAATTGAGAGCAATGGAACATAGGCGTACTCAGAAAAGCAGTAGAATTGGATACATACCACTCCGTTCATCTTCACCATAGAGTTGAACCAGACCCCCGGAGGAATGTCCTCCACCTTCGAAACAAACGATGACCCTAAAGTCCTTGCGCCTAAGGGGTAGTGGCCAGGGTATTGGTTCATGTTGATCGAGTGCCAATGGTCGGGGTGTGTGACGGCGAACATGAAGTCGAGCATAGGCCCGTCCTTGTTCGTCGGATTGCTAGACGTGTACCCATCCTGCTCGAACACCCCTGAGCCGTATGCGAATGCGTACCGTATGGGGGCATCGAACCGCGCGACGATGGCTTCTAGGAGGGCGCGGGTGGAGTCCGCGACGGGCAGGATCTGGTTCCTCCCAAATGAGGGTGGAAGGTGTGCGAGAACCTGACTTCTATGGGAGACTGCGGGGCGAGGAGCAGGATTCAAGCGAGGGCGAGAAGCAGCCCTCTTTACAGCCGAAGGCGGGGGTGGGGGTGGGGGTTGTGGACCAGACGAGGCTGCTGTCTCTGTCGAGAGAGCGCGGACGACAAGAGTGGGGAGTCTGCGTGCGTTGGTGCGGGCGAGCATAGTGGCTGTGGGGCGAGAAAGGAGAGACAGTGCAGTGCAGAATAGAGGCCGTGAAAAGTGCGACGATGGTGGCCTGAGTGCATTCGAAGCTCGACGATCCCAAGTCGAGGACCGTGCCTCGGACTGGGCGGTGGGCGGCCAGATCTCCGCTATTCGCGTCACGGGATCCTCCTCTGCCGTCCGACGTCTCCGTCTGGCTTCGGAAACTCCTTCCGACGGTTCGTACTCGCAGTGCCCACCCCCGGATCCCAAGGTGCGTCTGCGTGCTCGACAGTTAGGAGAGTTGCTACGTGGATTTCTCAACATAAATGCTACAGGCGGAAGACGGCTGTACATGCTATAGTCTTATACATACATCGATAAGTGTACTACACTCGGCCTCTCCTATGCTCAATTTAATGTACCGGACCAGGCCGGCGTTCGACGACGACGGGCAAGTACGGCTTGACCATGACCAGCCACTCCAGAATATCCTTGTCGTAGCCCTTCGGATCCCAGTCGTCAGCGAAGCGCAAGTCCAACTTCTGCATCACCAGGCAGAGTACCATCCGGATCTCCTGCATCGCTAGCCCCTTGCCCACGCAGTTCGCTGGTCCATAGGAGAACGGAATAAATGCGCCAGCATCATGTATGAACTCCTCTCCCGGTGCATCCTCAAATTTCTGCTGCCCGGCGGCAATGAGCCACCGATCAGGCCAGAAGGTGTCAGTCTTCGGGGAGAAGTTGCGAGGGTCATGATTCAGGCCGTAGAACGGCAGATTTATGGTCGTCCCCGGCGGTATGTAGCTGGTGTCTACTGTCAACCTCTTCGTCTAAAGTGGGAATCGAGGGGATTGCACGTACTATGGACCGATCATACGTCCCCCGGTCTCCCTTGTAGTCGCGCGCTGGCTGCCGCTGGGCAGAGGCGGGTACATACGCATGGTTTCGTTACTGTGCAGAGTCCGTCAGCTCATGGCTCTCTTTCGGATAAAGCGACATTGCTCACATAACCGCGTTTAGATATGGCATGTCGGGGTGTTTCGAGGTATTCATGGCATTCTCTCCCGGAGGGAAGTACGAGTCGATCTCTTCCTGAAGACGCTTGTACACGCCAGGGTTGCTGAGAACGCAATACATGGTATGCGCAAGCACGCAAGAGCTTGTGTCGGCGCCGGCCACTATTGCGAGTGCTCCGTCAATTGCGACCGTAGCAAGTGGGGGAGGCGCCTTCTCCATCCCATCTTCATTGTTCTGCATTGGGGATTCGAGTCGGACTCATCACCAGTATAAATGAGAAGCGAATCTCACCAAATAATAAAACAAGTCTCGCGCGAGCGAGCCGTTCTTGATCCTCTCCATCGCTCGTTCCTCACCGTAATCGAGCAATTGCTTCATCAGGCGCGCCGCGAACGGTACATAGCCCATGTAGATGCCCAGCCATGGGCAGTGACCCATGACCTGCGATGCCCTGTCCTCAAAATTAAAACCCGGCTACCCATCGCCAAAAAATAACTCACGCGAGGCCTTGCTCCATCAGCGCCCACACGCTGTCCTGATCCCCATCCCGCATCTGCTCCGAGCCACCCCCGAATGCCATGTCGCTCATCAAGTCATACCTACCACCCCCGTCAGAAAAGCGACACCGCGCGTCCCGCCCCCAATTCACCGCTCATCAGCTTCTTCACCTTCGAAGCGAGAAAGCTGTAGACGTACGTGAACGACCCGACGCATTTCCCCACATTCGCCGGTCTCCCCTCCTCCGAATGCTTGGCAAGGAGCCCGACGAGCTGTTCGGCGCGCCGCGCGATGGCGTCCTCGTACTCCCGGAGCGCAGGCGCACTGAACGCGCGGTTCCACGGCCGGCGCCGGCGCGCGTGCTCGCGCACGTCCACCAGGCTCACGAGCTGCTCCGCGCTATCTGTCATGTTACGTCCCGCCCAATCTGTCCATCCGCGCGCCGTGTTCCCGGGCACGCGATGTGGGGGATGGGCGTGTCCATTCGTTGCCGGCACAGCGACCGCATACACCGGGAGAAGCACGAGAAGGCAGGAAGAGAAGTCAGCAGCCCGAGGACGGGGCGCAGGAAGGCGGAAGATGGCACGTACGAGGACCTTTAGGGAGCCCGTTCGGCCCCAGGACTGGGATAATGGCCGAGGGATCCCTTATCGAGACTTCGTTCGGGCCTGCCGCGACAAGCGCACTCACGTCAGCCCGCTGCCCGCACATCTCTAAGTATGTCCGTCGTCCGATCACACGCCCGTGCCGCTCACCCCCACGCGGCCGTAATTCTCGCGACATCGTCGCGGGGTGCGGGGTGGGATGCGAAGGGTGGCGGGGGGCTGCACTCACCGATGCGCACGATGTCGCCGTAGGTGTCGTGCAGCCGCTTGAGGTGCTCGAACTGCTTCCCGTCGCTCGTCGCCCACGCGAGCGCGAGCTTCGAGAGCCGGAACGCGAAGGGCCCCGGGTACCGCGCGAGCGGGTGCCATGGTCCCGCACGGTAGCTGAGCGTCGCGCTGAGGATCGTCGCGTAGTGGAGGCCGAATGCGAGGGTCGCCGCACGCGCGGGGGAGTAGTGCGGAGAGAGCAAAAGCGCAGCTATGAGCGAGGGCGGCACGAGGAGCAGCCAGAAGTGTTGACGGACGAGCACGGGCTCGAACCGCTTGAAGATGAAGTAGACTGCCTGTGGGAAGAGACGAGACTAGTGAGAACACGTTCGGGGCGGGCTGACCTGCATCCTGCAATGACAAGGCAGGCCGTAGACCTACCAGGCCGACCCCGATGGATGCCGCGAACGCATCTCGGTGAGATAAGTGAACAGAGGGGAATCTGGCGGGATGAGTAGGTAGCGCGTCCATGGACAGGAGGAATGAGCTGTTCTGGAGAGGCATCGTGGACGACCAGGTCATGACGGCGTGTAGAACCCTATCCGCCACAGTAGGTTGTGGGCAGGTCAGTGTGCACGCGGAATCGTGAGCATAGAAAGACATCCATGAAATACCAAACCGATTGTCAGCGGTGGTTCGGGCGAGGACAGAGACCGCGCTTACCCAACCACGGAAGTGATGCGACTTAGCCTCTCTTCTTTCGTGGAAGAGTTCCAAGACGAAACGAGGCCACGAAGCTTGATGTGCGGGGGAGAACGAAGGCCGCGTGCTCCTCCGAGGGTTTCAGAGTATCGTAGCGGAAGAGCGTTCCCTACTTCGTTGAACGACAGGCGTCCCGAAGGTGATCGGCAAAGTGCGTTCGAGAGTGCTGTGGGTTCGGCGGATACACAAGTCACAGGCTTGGGTATTGTGGTCGAAGTTCGAGGACGGAGGAGTGAGAGTCGCGCAAGGCGGCAGCGTTCCAAAGCAGAGCAGAGGAAGGCACAGGGCCATTGAGAACAGTCTTGAGGCTTAAGTAGCAGCAAGTACGGGCCCGGGGGTTCAAATAAGGAATCGCTGGAATCCACGTCGTTAACGAGACGTGGGCGGATGGGAGCAGACGGGAGCCCGGGATGTGGTGACCATAAGAGGTTGGGCTCAGGAGGAGTACGATAAGTGATGTGGAAAGACCTGCCCGAGGATGGGGAACTGGTTCATTTCCTCCGCTGCCGCCTCGCGGCTATGGAATGCATCCTGTTGTTGGTCGCTCTTGGGCAGGATGACATCAGGTGGAATGAATGGATGCGGTAGCAAAGGCGTCAGACAAGTTGATACAGCTTGACGAGATGGTACGTATGAGTTGTAGCCACAGCCACAGTTTGAAATACCGAACATGCCGAGTGCGGAGGACAGACGTAGCAAAGGCATGTAATCTTAATCTCGTGTTGGTGTCCAACGGACCAAAGAGAGCTTAGAGTGCCCGTAGACGTGGCAAGCTATTATATGGTACATATTCCTTGAGTCTACCGAGAGTTGATGCGACTCGGAGGAGTCAATCATTCTAACGAGACTAATGTACCGCTAGCAGCGTACTAGTCATACTTACCTCGTGCTAATGAATATTTCAACCTCGAACAGGAACAATGTGCGTTTTCTTTGAGATTGGGAATAAGATACCTCGACTGGGGTGGACTGGGGGTTATTGGGGCCGATGTCATGGGGGTCGTACCTCGAACGTTCCTTCCCACACAGGAAGGATCGTAACCGGTGAGCGCTAGGAGAGAGGGACATCACGTGGACTCCTGGAGATATCGCTGCGCCACAACCGCACTGGAACCGATGGCGGACAGTCAGGCAACAGCAGTCAGTTACTTTCCAGCGACAGGATGAGAGATGACGGTTGACTTGTTGAAGTGACGACGTCAGCTTTTACAGTAGGTACGTCCAGACGCAGACGAAGGCATCCACTGAGTCGCATCCAGGCGAACTACCCCCGAACCTGAGGGACGTGCAATGGACAGCACGACAGCTGTCTCGCCCACCCGTCCGCATTTCGCAATACCCGTGCAGTAGGGGGCCAGGATCTTCTAACGCACTGGCAGATGCCTGCGCTCCAAGTCACAGCCCCTGCCGAAGGGAAGTTCAAGTGGCATGCACACTCGGATCGAGGATTGCATGGGCATCGAATCGGCCTCAACCCAGGGCCGTTCCGCAAACCCACACCACCAGCAAACAACTTGTTCGCGAGCTCTGTGACTGCCGTGCGCTTCTGGTGGATATTTAAACCACTGGCTCATCCACCTTTTGAGCCCCCCACGGTGACAGCCCTCACCATCCTCCCCCCCCAGTCCCTCTTCGCAGCATCCTTCCCTCTCTCCTCTAACCATGTGTTCCGACGAGAACGGTGCTCCACATGCCGCCCGCTACCTCAACGCCCAACTTGCCGTCCTCCACGAGAACGCGCAGAAATGCTTGGAAGAACATGACCAAGCCCGGACCGAGGAGAACAGTACGTCCTTGCCTCCTGTCCATTGTGGTTATCGGTGCTAACCGCAGTCACACAGAGCACTTCTACGCGCTGGCCGAGTTCACCGTCCTCAAGCCCGGTCATGTTGACTCTGCCTTCCATGCGACGTTCGGTAAACCCGAACTCGAATTTGTTTGCAACCACGACGTCATCATCCATCTTCATCTCAAGACCGGCCATCTAACCCTCGATAGCTCGCGGCCGGGACGAAGCGGGTGCGATCTTTTTTCCCTCCTCATCCCGATGTTGCTCACCTCTCTTGGCCGGCTACCTAGCCAGCATGTCAAGCTGTCTGCTGACCTCGTGGTTTCCTATCGGCTCGCCTTTGAGACCCGTCGTATCGTCGGCAATGATGTGAAAATCGGTGGTCACGGGAGCGCCATTTCCCTCGTCATCCTTGACTTCAAGAGTGAGTCGGCTTGGCGAGCAACTCCCGTTGGCTTCCTAACACTAACACTATGTATCTCGTAGAGCCTACGTTCGTATCCGTCGAACCAGAGGTCACCGTCGGACGAGATGTCCTCATCCGTTACCTCAACGAATACTTCGAGCTTCTCCATGTTGCGGGGTATCATGTCCTGTTCTCCCTCCCGCAGTTTGGCGACCAGAGTGGGATGCCCATGGTCATCGATCATTCCCTCATGTCGACGTCGCAGCTCTGGGTTGGAGACATCCACAGCATTACCGTCAACCAGATCAACGCCTACCTGACCTCCATCTGGCTCAAGTCCGCGATGCTGGCGCAGCACGACACGAAAGTTGGCATCGACTGGCGCACGCGCTGCCTCGCCGAGTTCAGCTCCTCGTCTCACGGCGCAAGGTCGTACGGCCGTTTCAAACTGAAGTTTGGCCCTCCCCGCGTGGAGATCCTCTGCGCTAAAGAAGTCGTCGTCTACTTCAACATCGAGGAGCTTGACCTCTTCAAGTGGGACGATTTCACGGTGTATGACCTCTTTTTTTCGTCTTCCACGGTTCAATCTGATAGACCTGTCAGTGCCCCCGAGCGATCGTACAAAGGCTGGAAAGTTGCGATGATCGTCAACGTGCTGTACTCCAAAGAATGCGAAGACCAGGTTGTTAACATCAAGCTTGACCTATCCCGTAAGTATTCATCTTCGCATTGGATTACGGCCGCCTGACAGGTAGTTTACTTCAGATTCCCGATACCACCACTTCTTATCCGAGTTTCCCGGATACGATGACGCCGACGAGTTTGCTCAAGAGTCCTGGAGGCTCCTGATCGGATTCTTTGCCGAAGAATACCTTCAGATCCTCGAGAGCATGCGCTACCACGTTGTCTATTCCCGCGACACCCGCTGGGAAGTGATTTCGAGCCACTCCACCTCCGCTCAGGAGGACTCCGATGGCAGCTGGTGGTCTCTCGAGCTTTCAGACAAGAGCGGTCACTCCTCGCGCGAGACCATCCAGCACACGAAGATGTGCGGGTTCGACCAGGTCGTCGCCATCTCGCAGGGCTCGCTCAACGCGCAGTTCGCAACTCTGTGCACCACTGCGCATGGCATCTTGCACCATTGGCGCTACAAGGAATTCTTCTCGGCCACTTTCCAGCCGTTGACAGTGCGCTTGCTCAGCAACAACCGTGCGATCGTTTGGGTGCACCTCCAAGGTGGGCACCTGAAGACGCTCAAGGACTTGGCGCCATGGGAGGGGTAAGATCATTGTCTTTGTTGCTAAGTTCAATCTCACATATCCTAACTCTGCAGAAGCACGAAGCATGACTTCACTGACTGGCGCTTGGCCTTCGAAGTGGAGTTGAAGATGTGCTCTCACGACAAGTTCGAAGGCGCCTCGTCCGAGGTGTTTAAGAAATGTCCTGCTGTCCACACGCATGCCGGCCAAGCGGATCGTGACCTCAAACATATCTTCCTCCACTTGAGGAGTAGGTTATATCACTTTCATCCATATCTCCGCGTTCTCAAGCGTGCACGTTTGTACAGAATCTGAATTCCTTCACGATTATTCCACCTTCGGTGACCTCACCAACGGCGGGGACACCCGTGCCTCGATCCTCAAGCTTCAAGCTGTCGTTCACTACATCACCAAGCACTACTTTCACGCGATCTGCAAGGACGGTCTCAACGTTATCTCCAGCATCCCAGTCTGGAAGACTGGAAAGTCTCTTCCCTCGTATGCTCTCACCGACGTCGCCTTCCACGTCTACTCCAAGGTCGAAATCACTCGCCACAACTGGACCCATGTTACTTCTGGCATGGAGCCGATCGTTGTCGTCATTGGTACCACTGGATTCCACAAGCTTCCTTCGAAGCACCTTGACTTCTCGACGGGCTGGATCGTGCAGGGCAACAAGGGTTTCTCGCACGGCACCATCAGCATCTCGAAGCGCGTGTTCATCGAGGAACGCTTGCTGCACCTTCTGTCGCGCATCAATGGCGTCACCACCCTCATTCCCTCCACGCCGGAGATGCTCGAGGGGTTCCAGGGTCTCAGCCTTAAGGCGTGGGCAGACCACGAGCTGCGGAAGGACCGTCCATCCAAGTGGGAGCTCCAGCCCTCGAACGGAGACGGCTACCTCAAGTACTTGTGGGAGCACAGCGAAGAGTGGGTGCATAAGCTGCGCGGGAACAGTAACATGATGAGCGGCACTCAGAGTATTTCCTGTGAGTCCACTTTTCGGAAAGATGGGACAGAAGCAGAATACTCACGCTTGACCCCAGGCGTCACTCGGAACTTTGTCGAGCTTCCCACCACTGTGAAGCAAGGGGCGATGCATATCAAGATCAGTGGAAATGTGACGCTCAAGCTCACCCTTCAAACCACCGAGCTGTACAAGTGCGTACACTTTCTGACCCTGCTTATCCTGCTTGTGCTCACGGAATTTCTGTCTCAGTGCGGAGGCCTCGGTCAAGTGGTCGACGAACGTCACCGTCCAGACGATTGGCAGCAGCATCAAGGTCAATACTCTCGGTTCCCATGACCCCACCTTCTCGAGGGCACACTTCTCGGAGGGTGCTGCCGCGAAGTTCAGGAACCCGATGGACATGCTCAAGGAGGCGTTCCCCCACAAGATCGACCTCGACGAGCTCGTGCAAGAGATCAGCGCGTTCGAGGGTAACTGGCAGTACTACTTCCCGCTCATGAACACGTACTCGCTCGCCAGCCCCGTCTTCAACGATGACGGGGACCTTCTGTTCGAGCTCCGCCGCCACGGCCCGCACACGGTTTCGCGCATGCCATCGGTCACGGGCTCCTTGCTTGGGAGTGTCAGTTCTTCGAGTCGGCCACATTCGCCTGCTCTCTGGAGCCGTTTGATTTCGAGGGGATCTCGTTCTTCGTTGGGCTCCATGATTGGCGCGAACGCCGGTGGACAGCACGCCGCGCACGTGAATGGTGCGAGTTTAAATGCTCCTCCGGTTATCAGCCGCACTGTTCAAAGCTGACCCCCCTGAAGTTCAGGCCACCGCGGTGACGACGCACGTTGAAACTACCGAGACGATCACTGTCACCAACGGAAAGTCCACGACAAAGCAGGTGTCCAACGGAAGCACCCCGCCCCCCAAGGTTGAAGGCGGTGTCCCCAGTGCGGCTTGAAAGTGTTCCGAGTCTTGAGTTTTGCTGGCTTCCCGTCGACCCAAGCCCAAGTATGTCATGGATGAACACTAGGTCAGTGTCCAATAGTCCGTAGCTGCTGGTGTAAAATCGTCGCATGTCTACACGTCTTCTTACTCCCATGTCGTATCCTTATCTGTAGATCCTACCGTGTTATGTTCTCCTGCAATTACATTTCATTATGCTTGAGACTAGTATGCGCGTCTGTTATCGCTCAGCGTTCCAATTCAATGCCTTATCGAGCAGTAGAAACATACCCAATAACCAAGGGAAACAGCGATGCTGACGTCGTACAGATTCCGAAGGCAGACTAGTCGTGGCAGCGCCGTCGAGAGTGTGTAAAGCAGCTGATGCATATGACCTCAGACCCGGATCTGATCATGCCCAGGTCTGCCACACACCTAGTATCAGTTCTTGCAATGGCAGAAGCGAAATAGACAGAGCACCCGGTGGTCTATTATCTAAATACAGCATCGGATAGAGGATTGAACGTAGATTAAAGTGGCCACAGTATGATTGAGCTAGGATAAGCGCATTCGGACACGAGCAGCACCGAGCGGAGTAGAAATGATGGTATCTGGGAGGGTTTGCACGCAGGGCGACTGGGAGAATCAGGCCAACATTGGGGTAGAATCAGAGGAGCCGTGCATTGTGTCGGAAACAGCCACTTACAGCATGTGCTCCTCATGAGCCTGGAACGATGATCAATGTCGGAAGAAGCCGAAGGCGGAGACAGCAGCGCGAGGCGCACGCGTTTCCAAGGATACTGTGACATGCCGTCACGTGACATTGTCACGCTGTGGCTGGACAATCGCAGGTTCGTCAGACGCTGTGGAACGGCGCACAGAGGGTCTGCGGCGTTCGTGAAGCCCTAACAAAGGTATGTCATTTTGGGGGGCAGCGTGACCACGTCTTTGAGCATAGGCTTGCTTGTGAGAAATGCAAAGCTAAAGATCATCGCAAGGACGTGTCTAGCGCCAAGATGAGCGCGCGGGAGGGATGCGGCATGGGTCGGGTCCGGGGACTGCGGAGAGGTTTGGGTGGCGGCAGGACGGGATGTCGCCTTTCAATCCAAACCTCGTCCAACTTGAACGGTAGATATCCTCTGCATCTCGTCCGGGGCCCTTTCAGTTCAGCCTGCCTTCTTTCTCGAGTGTCTCTAGTCCTCTTGCTTCTCTCTTTTCTTCTGGGTTTCCTGCTGCTTCATCTTTTCCCCTCCTTCCGCACATCAGCTTCTCAGCGAGAGTCAACCTATTCGGTCAAATACTATGTCCACCCCTTCATCTCCAAACCAAGCTCCCGGAGAGATCATTTCCAGCCCCATCACCCCCACAACGCGCACGGTCGCTATTATAAAGCACCATGCTCTCCAACATAGGTTTGAGATCGAGTTGCGTATCTCAGATGCCGGTTTCGAGGTGAGCCTCGCGCCCCAAGTTCCCCAGACGTCCGAGGCTGACGCGCTGTAGATTGTGAAAGAGCGACAGATGGAGTTCGACGTCGAGACCGATCCCGACACCCTCTTCGACCTCTTTGGGCCCGATTTTGAGTCCTTCGTCGAGTGAGTGCCTCGTGCCCATCCCGCCAGCCTCTGCTATTCCCTGAATCATCCGACTTTTCCCCCGCTGACTCCGCGCGATATAATCGCGATACCTAGAGGCCCTGTCTGGGTGTACGTCCTCGAGCGTCGTCGCGCAGTTGAAGTCTGGCAGTCCCTCATGGGCGACTCGGACCCCGACGTCGCGCGCAACGATACCCCTAACTCGATCCGCGCGCTCTACGGCCTCACCGCAGCCCAGAACGGCGTTATGGGCTCCCCCGATGCACAGACTGCCGAAATCCAGATTCAAGCCATCTTTGCCTCCTCGCCCCCATTCCCGACTACTGATCTACCTGATGTCGGCCATGACATCCCTGCAGGTTCCATGAGGTCCGTCTCCTCGTCCGTCCTCGAGCAGCTGAGAAACGGAGGCGGGGGATCCGAGTACACCACCTCGTCGCACGCGGGCGGGTCGACCAAAGATGCTCGGAAAGCGGGTTTCAAGGCGCGTTCCCTTCCTGCTACCCACGCTGCACCGGATATTGTCCCCCGCATGTCGAAGGCCGCCGCGTTGCGAGCGGGGATTCCCATCGAAGAGAAAAAGCGTGCCCCGCCGACGAAGGAGCGCCTCGCGCAGACGTTCGCCAACGTTCCTGGACACAAGCGTGCGGAGACGATCACCGTGGCCTCCACCGCCGCCCCTACCATTGCGCCTAGGATGACCCGTGCGGCCTCCCTCAGGCTCGGAATCAAGCCGGAGGACAAGAAGAAACCCACCCTCGCCAGCGTCGCGGACACCTTTGACGGTGTCCCTGGACACAAGAGGAGAGAGACTATCGCCGTCGCGAGCACGCGCCCTCCCAGTGTAGCGCCAAGGTCAAACAAGAGTGCGACGCTGAGGGCATCCAAGGAGGCCGCACCGCCTTCTTCATTCATGTGTACGTCACCCCCGCATCGCGTTGCGGTCTTCTTCACTAACCCGACTTACGGCCCATAAGTCCGCAAGCCCTCGGGGCAATCTGTCCCTTCACGGTCGTCATCGCGACAGTCGTTCAATGGCACGTCCTCGGCCCGGCCCGTCATCTCGCGACCTCCTTCCGCTGCCGCACCTTCGCGACCTGCTCTCTCTCGCACGACCTCCAACGCATCCACTGGCACGGGTCCCCGTCCGTCCCTTCGCCCTGCCCCCAAATCCACCAACGCTGTCCCTAAGACGAACGGCGTGGCCCTCAAGACGAATGGTGTGGTTCCCAAGACGAATGGCGCGGCCCCCAAGACCAATGGTACTGCTAATGGTACCTCCGTTACTAAGGCGGAAGCTCCTGCGAAACCGCGACCCCGTCCTAGCAGCCTGCAGGCACCGACTATTACCCCAAGACCTAACAAGAGCGCGTTGTTGCGGGCTGCGAAGATGGCCGGGGCTGCCCTGGGCGGAACCCAGGCAAAGCCCAAGACTGCTGCCTCCGTCCCACGCGCCGTCCGCGCACAGTGAATATCCGTTCTCCGTGTTCCCATCGACTCAAGTCGCGCGTAGAAGAGACGCACAATGCTCCTGATATCCCTGCTTAACCAGTACCCACGAGGCATGGTGGGCGCGATACGACGTGCCCTTCCGTATGCCTCTTCACGATTCCTCTCCGTCACGACACGCGAATACCCTGCTCGATCTTTTTCTGGCCGAACGTTGACACAAGTATGGTATGGTATATCCTTGTTTATGCCCTCATCTATTCCCCCCTTTTACCCGACCGGTTCTCTTTGATACTGAGATATCGAGCACTGTACTAGCACAGGCTGCCATTGGAGCGGTGTAGGGCGCCCCACCTCCTTGTCCTGACCGATTGTTTTCCTTGGTTTACTAGTTCTGCAACGGGCGGCGTACAGGTTTATTCCCTACTATCGTACATACAAATATGCGCATCCAGGTCGATCGAATCCTTTGCGTCACTCTCGTTTTCTCCGGTGTTGTACGAGTATGTCGGTGTTCTGCAATACTAGCTATGTGTTGTGGAGGAGCTCACGCGCTACTGCGTGCAGTGGTGCTCAGACGGGTTCACCTCATCCGTGTGTCCATGCGGTGAGTAGTGTTTGTTACATTTCCTATGCTTATGGTGAGTCCTCATCATATCAGGCCCCCTTTCCTCTTTTGCATGACTTCCCGAGGCATTTGATCCTTTCAGGCAACAACCTTCCCATCGACGATCCGCGAGGTCTCGAAGATGCGAATGGCCTCGCGCGCGGCCTTGATCCCGCTCGCCATCATCGCCCCAAACGTCGGGCCCATCCGGTTCGAGCCGTCGTGCTCGCTCAGCTCCATACCTGCCCATCTCATCGTCAGTCCCCTAGGCCCACACCAAACCAAATGGTGCACAACGCACCAGTCATGATCAAACCCGGGGCGACCTCGCGCGTCCCGTTGACGATGGCAGGCTCGGCGCGGTTCATGTCGAGTCCACGCATGTTGCCGAGCTCCTTGAGGAGGCCCATGCTCACGAGCCGCTTCGCGGAGAACGCACCCATGGGCCCATCGTGGCCCGTCGCGCTGATGATGACCGGCGCGGTGATCACGTTCGGGTCCATGCAGCTCTGCGTGTCGTGGTTGAGCGCGACGAGCGTCCAGTTGGTCACCACGCCCGCAACCCTCTGCTGCCCCTGCCCCTGGGACGCGGGGTCGGGGCGGACGATGAGGTCCTCGACGGCAGTGGCGTTCATGAGGACGACGTTCGGGAGCGCGAGGACGCGAGAGAGGACGGTCGACGTGAAGAGCGCGGCGTGGCGCACGACGACGAACGGGCCCTCGTCCTCGAAGGGCACGCCGAGCTCGGCCAGGAAGCGGTCCGCGGGCTTGCGGACGACCATCGGCGTCATGAGCTGCCCGCCGAGCCACGCGCCGCCGCCAGGGGCGACGTTCGCCTCGATGATCGTGATCTTGAGGTCTGGGCGGGACGTCGCGAGGTGGTATGCGCAGGAGAGGCCGGCGCTGCCGGCGCCGATGATGACGATGTCCGAAATGGCGCGCTCGTACATCATATTGAAGTACCTACGGGTGGAAGACAAGCCTTAGGATACGAGGAAGGAAGGGGTCAAAGGTAGAGGGGGACTCACCGCTTGATCATGGCTCGAGAGACCTGCGCCTCCTCTATGTGCGCAAAGCGGTAGTCGCCATTGTAATCTTCCTTGCAATCGTAGGTCCCGCTTGCCATGGACACTGCATCCTTGAGGCTCGTCCTGTCCAGAAGTTGCGGGGCCTGGTCGCGCTGGGTGTTGTAGATTGGTGCGGGGGCCATAGTGTCGGGGGACGTCGGCAGGGGCTGAAGGTTAACGTTGGCTAGTGAAAGCAGAGCTGGCAGCTGCGTACATCCCCGTCCCCGCGCTGGTGCTATATATGCCAGACTAGCAGATAATCCGGGGTGAAACCTGGCCCGCTTAGGGGCGGCGTAGGGACAGCGCTCCACGAATCTGAGGAGAGGGTCTATGCCCGGCAGGGTGCCGAGGCTTCATCAGCAAAATGGGGCACAGTGATTACATCGCTGGGGTCCTTCATCGTTGGCCAACGGAGGGGGGATACGTAGAGACGGAACAGCGCACCCCAGCGGGTTCCGGTTGGTTTGAGTTTGGAAGGGCTGGTTGGGGAAGCTGAGTATCCACGAGGAATTCTGGGACTGAATTGAGTTAGATGGGTGTTCGGAGCGGGGACCCACGTTTCGCCTGAGCTGGGCATGGCGAAGTGCTCCGCAACCGCTTTGGACCCGCCCAGTGATTTCAGTCGATGGTATCGATCGACGGATGTCTGGGAGTGTTCTTCCAGCACATGTACAGTACGCGTCATGGATGAGATACCGGCGTGCTGGAGGTTTACCCATACGCAACTCGTCCAGCAAATGGAATCAAATCAACGGAGCAGCGTCTGATTTGATACCCTGGCCAAACAGCCAAACCTTGGCTATGGCTCTTGGAAACCTAAGTAGGTGCCCATCAGGCGGAAATACCCCATCCAAGCATGAGTCGGTTAGCTTGTCGATGACTCGCACGAAGTAGGCAGCTAGACTGGCAAGCGAGATCAGAAAAGCACGGGGTGTCCTCCCTGGTGGACGTAGAATACATGCAGCACACGCGCCGCTGCCCGCTAGTTCTCAGTAGACCGCGGAGTGCTTCACAAAGGAATCAAGGAGCGCAAAGATCGCGGCGATGCTGTCTTGCGCCGAGGGATCGTAGACGCACCGGCGACTGTGGCGTCCCTGGTAGCGCGATAGGCATCCTCAGCAACTGAATCTCTCCTCGGAGCAGTGGCACCACTCGTGAGCAGACAATCGTGGCATCTTACGCCATCCCTACGTCCGATCGGTCATCGCCAGCGGGGAGAGAGAGGCAGCCAGCGGCCACTGTTGTACTCAATGACCAGCGAAGCCAGCCTCCAGGAAGAATTTAAGGAGTCACGTCCACTCGACGCTCTTCGCCAGCGACCACCTGCATCCACCCCTCTCCTAGACCGCAGACACCAGGGAAGCGACTCACCTCCGACTCCGACAGCGCGATGGCCAGCGTGCCGCTCCCAGAGCAGAACTTCATCCTCGGCGGCGACCCGCTCTCGCTTGACCGCATCCGCGCTATCCTCACCCGCCTCGAGGACACGATTATCTTCTCGCTCATCGAGCGCGCGCAGTTCGCGCACAACCCCAAGGCGTACCGGCGCGGCGAGATCAAGGAGCTCAGGGACATCGGCTTCACGGGTAGCTGGCTCGACTGGTTCCTGAAGGAGACCGAGACTTTCCATGGTGAGCCTTCCCGCTGTCTCTCCACGCTCGAGATCCGGCCGTGTGCTGATAGCGGCGACCGCGCGTGCGCCGGATCGTCGACGCCACTCGCGCAGCGAAGGCAAGGAGATATACCAGGTGCGTCCCCCCATTCGCATTTCCCCATCCGTACCTGCCCCCCGCCAAAGTGAAGGGAAAAAGAACGGCTGAACTGAGTACGAGGATGCCTTCGGTGTCTGTGTCCGCCGCCGACGGCGTGCCGACTCCCACAGCCCCGACGAGTACCCGTTCACGAACCCCAGCGAGCTGCCGGCGCCCATCCTCAAGCCCTTCCCGCACCCGCCGATCCTGTACCAGAACGCGATCAACGTGAACGCGTCCATCCTCTCCTTCTACACCCAGGCCATCGTCCCCCGCATCACCCGCCCCGCGACGCTCGCTCTCGCCGCCGCCAAGCGCTCGAACGGCATCACCGGCGACGATGAGTACGAGGACGACGGGAACTATGGCAGCGCGGCGTTCGTCGACCTCGAGGTCCTCCAGGCAATCTCGAAGCGGGTCCACTACGGTACGCCGCGCGTCCCATCCCTCGCGCGAACTGAATGCTGACCGCGGGTTCCTGCATATTCCATCATTGGGTGGACGGCGCATGCGTGCTTACAGGGAAGTTCGTCTCAGAGAGCAAGTTCAGAGACCACCCGGCTGCATTCATCCCGCACATCCAGTCGCGCAACCGCTCCGCGCTGGAGGCGTTGATTACGAAGCCCGAGGTCGAGAAAAAGCTTCTGCAGCGGCTACGGAGCAAAGCGTCGCTGTACGCCATCAACTTCACGCCAGACGGCGAGCCGCTCAACGACGCAGCCACACGCAAGATAGACGTAGACGGCGTCGTAGAGCTATACGAACATTACATCATTCCACTCACGAAGGAGGTCGAGGTACGTCCTCATCTCTGTCTATAAACCTGTGTCAGAATTCGGGCTGAACGACCGGACAGGTGGATTACCTCCTGATACGATTGGATGGGCTGTCGAAGGAGGAGATAGACGCACTCGCATCACAGGAAAAGAATTGATTGTCTCCCGGTGTAACGCATTAGTTCACCAGCACCTCCGGTATCACAATGAAACAGGTATTAGACAACGTCGGCAACAAACAGGTGAGAATGGACCCGAACGGCAGCAGGAATGAGCACGATAAAGAGGGAGAGTGAGCATGTTCAGGCTGAAGATGAACTTGATCTGGATCTAGCGATTGGTAGTGGTATATGCGCATAGAGGTCAACGTAATGCAAAGGCGAACATAGGAATGAGCGGAGAGAACGATGGTGAGAAACAGAGTCAGGTGAGCAATACACAATATATGCCTAGGAATGCCACAGGAAAGAAAACTAGCAGAAGCAGTTATCACCACCAACCTGGTGGCTTGAACGAAAATAACGTTACCGCACTAGATACAGAGCAGTCTCCAGTACTGTAAATGGGTGTCGAGCACGCCGCATTGAATCACAACCCCAATTCTGAAGAGCAAACGCAGTCAGACAGATTGCTGCGAACTGCCCGCCAGTCCACAGCATGTCGATGAATACGCACCTTCCAGCAACCGCTTCGTCTCATCTTCGCTGATATTGCGCGTCGCGCGCCGTGCGAGCAACTTCTCCGTCCGATACTTCTCGTATAGCACCTCCTTCGTCCGGAGCTTAAGCAGCTAAGAACAGACAATCAGCATCTATCTCCCCAGCGCGCCCGCCGCTCCGACCACCGCAACACGAAGATAGGAGGAGGCTGAAACGAACCTTGATATGCGTCGACATCACCGCTGTGCGCATTGCAGGGAAGTCGCAGTGCTCTGGGTTCAGCACATCGACAGTTCCCCACCGGAACCGCCTCACGAACACGCCTCGCAAGTCCGCGGGCGGACCCTGCAGATAGGGGAAGTTGCGCAGCGACGCGGGCGTCGACGGGCTCACGGGCGACGTCACCGCGTCGCGCCCGTCCTCGCTCGGCGCGACGACCGTCGATGCCCTCCGGCTACCCGCCTCCCCTGCGGCCCTGTGTCCGTTGACGCTCCACGGCGACGCGATGAGGACCTTGCTATGGCGGCGGCGGGCGTGCTCGGGTGTGATGAGTGCGAAGGGGAGGTGTGCAGAGAGGTCCGTCTTGGCGACGATCTGCGCCGAGAAGCGCACGCTCGCGATGCTCTCCGTATCGTTGACGAGCCCCAACGAGTTCGGGTCCTCCGCTAGCGCCATCTCTGACATCTCAAGGCGTGAGCGCGAGCGCGAGGGACGCCGCGTGAGCCGCGTTGACCGCAGTTTAATCACCGGGCGCGATGGCCGCTCACCCTGAGCCTGCTGCTCTTGCTCCTGGTCCTGCGTTTGGGTGTTCTCCTCCGAGGGTTCTGGGGTGGCATGCCCATTGCTGGTGCCATGGACAGCAGAGGGTTCGGCGCTGACCTCACTGGCGTTGCTGATACTACTTGTGTGCCCGTGCCCGTTCGCACCGGGGTGGCTGTCAGGGCTCCTCGGATCGTCTGCAACGGGTCCAAACACCCCAAAGTCGATGGCTGCAGCC
The DNA here is from genome assembly GCA_022814645.1 of Ganoderma meredithae. Taxonomy (NCBI): domain Eukaryota; kingdom Fungi; phylum Basidiomycota; class Agaricomycetes; order Polyporales; family Polyporaceae; genus Ganoderma; species Ganoderma meredithae. Next base: position 297,939 of record JAKLMY010000013.1, read on the forward strand.
TGCAGGTCGCGGCGAATGGCCTTGCGAACCGCAGAGAGCTTTGCGTCCGTGAGTGAGTCTGCGCGAGCGACGACAGGGAGGACATTCGCGCGCGCGGCGATGCGGCGGAGGACGCGGACGTCGACGGGAGACATGGTGAGGTTGCTCTCGTTGTTCTCATCCTCGTCCTCCGAATCTGTCTCTTCGGACATGGACGAGAGATCTGGCGGCTTGTAGGAGACCGTCGTCTCCGAGCGGATCTTGGCGGGGAAGGAGGATTGACCACGGCGCGCCGTCTCTGACATGACGGAGTCAGGATCAATCATGTAGATGCATCTACGCCAACGGGTAAGCAGGCGATCGAGAACCAAGCTAGAAGCATATTTGGCACGTACAAATGAATATGTTGGTCGCCCTTGCTCTGACGGACGACCTTTGATTCCTGCAAAGAACGTCAGTTCCCAGGAACCCCGACACTGGACGTCTTTCACATGGCACACACCGCGACGCGGCGGGAGCGACGCAACAGAGCTGGGAACGGCGGTAGCCACGCACCTCGCTGAGAGTATCCGCGAACTGCGAATCAAGGTACTTGACGATCGTCGACACCTGGCGTTCCAGCTTGAGCTCATGTCCTTCCTGGAAGTCAAGCCCGGGCGTGTCGATGACGGAGAGCAGCAACCTGTCGTACTTGCTCTCGCAGATCTCCACACATGCAGACTGTATGCTCTCCGTGCGCTTAGGCGAGCCACGCAAAAAGCGGTTCATCGCCGCCTTCTGGTCTGCGGTGGCGGTCGGGGATACATCCGCGGTTTCCAACATGAGGCGAAGCAGGGACGTTTTGCCCGTGCCCTGCGCACCAGCAACCTACCAACCGACAGTGAGACAAAGGACGGCGAACACGCCAAGATGCGCGAGCGGCGATGAACAATACGCGAGTGAGAGAAGCGGTACGCACCATGAGGTTGAATGTGGTGGGGTTCCTGTTGCGCTTCTGGTTCGCGCGCTGGCCGCGGGTGGAGCCATGGGTGACCTTGCGAGGCTCAAGCGCGAAGGCGGAAGGCGGGTAAGACGCATACAGAGACGCGATCGGCGGGCCCGTAGGGTTGCTGGTTGCCTTTCCGGGCGAGGACCACGGCTTGTGGAATGGAACGGGACCGTCGGTGGTGAACGAGGTCTTGGCAGCGCCTCGGGGCGGGCTGGGGGGCAAGCCTTCCTGGGGGAGCTGGGAAAGGTCAACGAGGTTGCTAGGCCATGGGATGCCCTGGGAGGACAGCTCGGGGAGAGAGGGGGAAGTATGGATGAAGGGCGGGCCCGAGGTGTGTTCCAAGTTTTTGTTGGGCTTGCGACGGAAGCTGAACATAGTCGGGGACGAGTCGGGGGCGAGGAGGTGGGGGTATAGGAGTGGGTGGCCGGAAGGGGCTACGGGGGTTGCAAAAGGAGCGGCTCAAGAGAGGAAGGGGGAGCTGCGACGAGCGACGAGCAGCGGAAGGAGAATGTGCATGCGGCGGGGAGACGGCGGCTCGGAGAGAAAGGCTGCTTGCGGCCGCGATGAATGCCAACGAGCCCCTGGGCGACAGCCGTTGTTGCCTTTGTTTCCGTTTCCAACATCCCGCGCTTCGCCTCGCCTCGCCTCTATTTGGCAGGCCCCTATTCCAGCCCCGGCTCCAACTGCGGGCGCTTGCCGATCCTCTCTCTCCGTCCGGGTCCGTCCCGCTCTCCCACGCCCCGCACCACCTGCCAAGAACAGCGGAAGCAGTCGTCTCCTAATCAAGCCGGCACGATAACCAGCACAACCAGCACTGCGAGCCGGCGGGGGACAATCAGACTTTTGCGTATGCGTGAGGAGGCCCGGCCTGCCACGAGGCACTCAGGCAACCGGCTGCGCCCCGTTGTGACGCTGCTGGCACGACGGAGCGGACGCACGGAACGAACCATGCCCATCCCTCGTCATGTCCGTCGGCGAATTCCCAGGCTGGGCCACTGTTCGAGTCTGTGTTCTAGCCACCTGGGAACAAACCTACCTGCACGCAGCACGCCATCCGCCCCGATGTGTCGTGCACGCTGCCCTCCCCACCTCAACTCCACGCGTCCGGCACGGCTGGCCCGAGAACTTGAGCCCCATCCAGACTGGTGCCTGTCCTCGTTCCAGTGGGCACCGCCATTCAGACCACTTCCAAGGTGGATGCTCGAACGGATCGTTTTCTGGCAGGCAGGGTCCTGTATGCAATCGTACATGTTGGCAGGTAAGGGTACTGGCGAGAGTCCGAGGCGGAGCAGCGACACTTCGAACCCGTATCTGGAAGCGGCGGCAGCGGGCTATAGGAGGGCGGCATTGGCACCTAGCAGCAGAGACGGAAACCTGGGGCGAGGCTATAGTACAAGTTCCGATGCACAACGAGCGTGTCGACAATCCTAAGACCCAAGACAGATACATGGGGCAAGGACAAGGAGAGGGCAGAGAGGAGAGGAGGGATGGAATGGCGAAGGAGAGGTGGAGCGATATGGGTACCAATCAAATAGGACGAGAATATGGGGATATGTCGATATGGGTCCTGCAGAAGAGGTTAAAATGCTACGGTCTGACATGGGCAAGTATCAATGAGAGGGTAATCAAAAAATGGGGGAATATGATCATACGCGTATACGCGCTTTCTACCTGCAGGATTTCTGCGACATCCGAACACAATGGTCCCTTGCCTGAACAAACAACAAACAACGATATGGAGGTGTGGGGTATGCGCGACCGCGTACCCAAACATCCGTGGGTGGGCATGTACACACGGCGACTATCCACACTGATGGTACACGTCGCGCCGCGCTGTCGCGGGGGGAAGCGCGGGCACGACTCATTGACCGGTAGCGAGAACCGCGATCGGCGGCGTGCTCAGCTGGTGCGTGAGCCGCATTTTCTTCGCCGGCGCCTGCATCATGTCAGAGTCGTACGAGCTGAGCGGCCGGGTCCCGACGAGTGAGACCGGAACAGAATCTGGAATACCCGGCGTCAGCGCGACAGGGGACGCGCGCGACGACGCGGAGGTGGACGTCGACATGTCGGGCGGCGAGGTGCCACCGCTGGTCGCGCTCTTCGAGCGCGCCTTCGAGGCTGGGTCGTTGACGTAGTTGCACCTCAGCTGGCGCCGTGAGCAACTGCTGCACGAGGGGTGCGCGCCGTCGCACCTCGTCTTCCGCGCTGTACAAGACAAATAAGCGGCGATCAGTCAAAGATCAAAAACATAGCACCGCAATCTGCATGATCTGCAGACTACATGAGAAAAAAAGAAACAAGACACACCTCGACAGAAGTTGCACGCCACGATCTTTGATCCGTGACCGCCGCGACCGCCGCGGCCAGAGCCCGAGACCGAGCCAGAGGTGGCCGAGGGTGTGCGCCTCCGCGACGCCGCGTTCTCCGCCTGCTTGAGCGCGGCGAGCGAGGGCGGTTCGTCTTGGGGACCAGGCGGCGCTGACAAAGTTGCGATGGGCGGCAGCTCGTGGTTGAGCGACGGCCGGCGGGAAGTTGGGGACATGCCATAGGCACCAGAGGCTTGGGAGTTGATCGGAGGAAGGACCGCGGGGGCTTCTTCACGTGGCTCAACCGCGGCGCTGAGAGGCGGGAGCGTGTCTGTTAGAAGCATGCTGACGTTCGAGCTTCTCCGGGAGTGCGGAGCGGACGATGACAGTTCGGGGGAATGAGACGGGTGGTGATCCAAGTCCGCCGTGCCTTCCTCGATGCTGTCACCCTCGCTGTCGCTTCCGTACTGTTTCCGCGCCTTGCCAGAGTTGCGGCGTTTGTTGCTCGTGGTGTAGTCGCACGGATTCGAACGTTTGAAGCATTGGCCGCATGCCGGTCTGCCGCCGTCGCACTTGAGTTTCCGTGCTGCGCCCGTGTAGAAGGTGAGAACGCGCGCTCCGACTGAATGAGGGGAAACGGGGCTGGAACCTACATCTGCAGAAGTTGCATGCCACCGTTATCTTTTTCGCCCGCTGACGCTGGGATCCTAGGGAAAAGAAGAACATGGGCGGCGTGTCCAGACAAAGGATAGAGGTGACTTACTAGAGGAGGCGTGCATCTTCGGCGAGAGCTCCGCTAGCGCTGCAGCCGAGAAACCCTGCGAGGGCAGTTGTTCCCCATGTCCACTCACAACGCCTGAGCGCGGCATTGAAACATGGCTATTCCCATTCGTATGAACTGGCGAAGTTTCGATAGCAAGGATAGGACGAGAGCCACGCATAGGCGGTAGGCGGGTTTCGACCCGTGCAGGCTGTTGAGTTGGACGGGCCGCGGGCGGGGCCACTTGAGGTTGCACCTCTGCCCTGAACTTCTCAAACAAGTACTCCCGCGTGTACTTTTGTAACGTCTGCAGGTAAGATTTGGGAGAATCAGCGATTTACGATAGCAAAGCACCAGCGGCAAACGGCGAGTTACCTCCATGTGATGGAAGACGGCACCACGAAGGTGAAGGAACTCGCAGTGGCTCGCATCCATGACATCAAGCGAACCCCACCGGTAATTCCTCAAAAACCTGCCGAGCGCGGTCTTTGGTGCTGACTGGTTTTTGACCGTATGTGTCGCAGGGTCGTATTGGTGTATGAGCTCGTGACGAGATAGCTGCGGGCGGCCGACACCGTCGCTATGCGAGTAAACGTCGGGTGAAATGAGAGAGAACGGAAGCCGCAAGAGCGTTGGGGTAATCGGTGTAGAGGGCGGCGAGTTGCCGTTGCCGTTCATGTGGTGCTTCATGAAACCGTTCTCGGACTTGTTCTTCGCGACGTTGGACTCCAGCTGTGCGTACAAGGGAATATCGAGGTCGAAGATGCCGAAGCCGATACCAGCCTCGGCAAGGTCCCTGCGGACGGCCATCTTCACAGCGTTGAGACGGTCAGCCGTCAGAGTGTCTGCACGAGCGATGACCGGTAACACATTGACGCGGGCTGATAACCGGCGAATGGCGGCAATGTCAGAGGCCGGGAGAATGGGTCGACACAGCATAGGGTTGTTGCTGACAGGAGGTTCAAGGATGACAGGTTCGGATTCATGTGTGCTGAGGCTGTTGGTCCGGGCACGAGGTACAAGTGGGACGGGTGGTGCTGGCACGGACGGTGGCACGATGTAGTCTGGGTCCAGGAAATACACACATCTGTAGGTAAATGCGTTAGCTAGCATGTTGGGAAAACGCAGCTAGAGAAAAGAGGTCCAAAGCACAAAATACAGCCCTCCTCGGGACAGCGGTCGACGATAGCCTCGTGTAATTCCGCGGCTATACCCAGTTGACCCTCCCGCGAGGGATTCTAACGATCCCTCCCGACAAAGGGACGCAAGAAATTACCATGTGTTCGGTACACGCAGCGGTTCGCCGAACTGCAGGGCCTGACGATTAGAGCGTCATCACCCCAGATTCCTGAAGCAATGCGGAATCGCCGAGATCAATCGGCTATGTCCACATGACCTACTCGGTCTCGACTTCCCATCGTACTCCATTGGGACGCGCACGGTGCCGCGCAGAAGGCAGAGCAGACGCAGCAAAGTCCACGAGTCAGCTCCAATGGCCCAACTTCCTGAGCGCCTGGGAAGCGAGGAACAAATGCGATACCGACGGATCGCTCCGCTCTTGGTCCGTGGCAGCGGGAAGGGGTCCAGGCTATCCCTCATCAGCAAGGGAAGCTCGAAGGCCACGGAACTCGGCTGTAGGACGGAGAGGGCAAGAACTAGAAGCTGCGTGTAGCAACCATCGGGTGCGTCGGGCCCCGAACAGGCAAAATACGACAGGGACTGACACCGCGGCGAACAGCACCGGGCGCTGGGGGGGACGCGCCTGGCACCGAAGATCTCGGACAACCCGCACTGGACGCACTCCGGTGGCTCCACCCGCCCAAAGCAGCACAAGGGCCGCTCAAAATGACGGCATGAACTCAAGGGAGAACCCCCGAGGGTGAGAGCGAAGGTAGGCAACTCCGGCACATGCGGCCCCAACTCCGTGACGCGTGAGGATCGCTTAACGTGACCCGAGGCCCCCCCCCCAATTAGTGGAGGAGCGTCATAGAAGGTGGGCATGCGCTCGTGAAGGATAGACGGGGATGGCATGCGAGGCAGAAATGAAATGAAGACGTACAGGTGTACAAGGTGGTCGCCAGCGAGGGCTTTGTGTTCCTGTTGCGGGACGCAGAGGTGAGACTATATGGGCGCCTAGTAAAGAGACGGAGCACTCACGTCGTCAAAGCACTCTCCCAACCGCGACTCGACGTGTCGAAGGATCTCCTGAAGGGCGCGCTGGGATGAGGGTTCGTCCTCGAAGTCCAGAGACGGCGTGTCGATAAGCGTCAGGTTGAGGAGGTCCTCCTCATCCACCTCGTCGGGCGCCAGGTCAATGTCGATCGAGACGGACCGGACATGCGCAGTGTGACCGCTGCAGCCCTGGACGAACTTGGCCACGGAGATGAGCTGGTCGTTGGAGACGAAGGTGGAGACGGTGCTGGTGTCTAGGAGGAGGCGGAGGAAGGAGGTCTTGCCTGTGCGACGGCCAGCGACCATGAGGGTGTAGCCGGAAATGTCTTTGGCTGGCATCCTGGCTGCGCGGGACGGACGAGTTGGACAGCGGGAGTGGGGGTGCTTGTGGTAGGGGTGGGTGCGCGCGTAGGCGTCCTGCTCATGGTCAACCTCAGCGCGACGATTGCGGGGGTCGATGGGGTCCATGAGAGGAGAAAGAAAGGGATGACGGAGGGGATACGGTGCGGATGTGCGGGGCTGGGGACGTTCTCGAACGCATACAACCATCAGCGAGGTTCCGGCGCCGACATAGCCGCTGGCTCAGGCTCAGCGATCCGAACCGAATCCAGTGCCCCTTCTTCTGGCCAATCCCCGTCGGAGCCCCCTTCCGCCCTATCAACCGGTCCCGCCTTCCGACCTCAGCTCGGTTTCACTCCCATCTCCCTCCCCGCGACAAAAACGCCCCCCTCCGGCTCCAGCGTCTTCCTCCGACCCCCTCTCCGACCCGGACACCTGGGGCCTCGAACAACACATGCACCACACACATCCTCCCCGCCCCCGGCCTCAGTGCCGACCATCCTCGCCCGCTTGCGGCGCACACCGCGCTCCCAGGCACGCGATCATGCTTGTAGAGATCAGTCTCTGTGCCGTCGACCCTGTTCGCGACAGAGATGAGGATCCTTAGCGGATCCCCCCATCTTGCGGCTAATATCCATATTCGGCAACAGCCGCCTGTCACATATGCCCGAGGGCGCGCGGGAGGCACCTTGTCGTGACTCGTCCAAACAAGCCGGCCTTGTCGAGTGACAGCGCTAGCGACCTCGGGATGACGCACTTGCACACAGTCTGTTTGCTTCGATTGCGAGAAATGAATCGACCTGCCTAGAGGGCCTGCAACGAGGGAGCGGGCATGAACGCTTCTCTGCCCCATCTGTGGCACAGGGTCGACAAGCCTCGACTGGACTCGATTCATGCCCGCAGCACGGGTGTTCCTCGACCTGGCTGAGCAGTATCACTTCCGCGAAGCAGTCGCGCACGCTGCCTCTCGCAACCGCTCTGGACGGACATCCTCCGTCCTCAGGCCTCATGGCGCGATCACTAACCATTCCCAGCACTCCGAGAGGCACTGAATGGGAGAAGAGGCAGGAAGTCTCGGTGTGGTTATATCGGGCCACCTCTAAACTCTGAGTGCGGACCGGAGACCCCTGACATGGCCCTCACGCGCGAGAGGCGACGTGGAAATCGAAATGGGCACGAGGCGCCGGATCGTCGGCGGACAGGGAGGCCCCAGCAGTGCTTTCCCATCGGACGGAGCAGCGGCAGCTGCCTATGCCTGTGCCCCGATCCCGAGATGAGAGAATCGGGTCCACTGCGGGCGCCCGAGAACCTCTGAACGGCGAGATTAATGGTACAGTATTAGGCTGAGTAACTTCCGTGAATCTACACTAGGACGCTATAGTGGGAGTACGCTAGGGCTTAAGGGGACGTAGGATATAACTTAGCCGGAAGAGCTGTCGGAGCAGAGATAGTGGGATGTCGCAAAGATTAGGGTAGATGTGGTGGTGGGGACGTTGCTCGTGGCCGGCGGCGCACGACAAGAGCGTGGAGGGGCATGAGAACCAGGAGTGCAGCTGTCAAAGTTGCCCGGTTACGGCGAAGCGCATGGGAAATGAACCTGGTCGAGAGCGAGAAGCAGCCAAGAAGCAGCAGAAGACGTCAGCGTCTGTCCCACGCCTCTTCCCGGCATCCATCCGCCCATCCACTCACCTCGTGTCCCGTGTCCGCCTCCTACAGCGACCGCCTACCGCGCGGACTCGCGTGCCCATAGAATTCCTCGTAGTCGAAGTACTCCATGTCCTCGTACACCCCGTCCTCCGAGTCGGGCACAGACGACGCTGTCGACGACGGGACGCTCTCGGGCGCGGATGTGCTCGACACAGACGACTGGGTGCTCTCTGGCGCCGACGCGCTCGACGACTGGCAGCTCTCCGGAGCAGACGTGGCACCCCGACTCGGACCGGGGCGAACACTGAGGAACGTGAACGTGACAGGCGCGGCGCCATATGACGACGAGGGCGACAGCGCACGGTAAGGCTGCCCGGGGTAGGAGGGCATGGGCCCGGACAGACGTGGTTCGAAGGCCGATCGCGTATATGGAAACGAAGACGAAGCTGCCTGGCCCAGACTCGGAGACGCAAACATTTCGTCTGCGCCTTCCGCCGGGCGTGCGCTGCCGTACCGCGCCCGCCGCGCTCGTGCACCACGCGCACTCGCCCGACCGCGCCTGTCTGCCTGTTTCCGCTTCTCCTTCCGCTTGCCCTCAGCCTTGTCCTGGAGCTCCTCGTCGTCCTTTTCATCGTCCCTGGACCCAGGCTTCTTCCTAGCAGGACCTCGTCGCCGCGGCTCTGGCTCGTATGTGCATGCGTTGCCGCGCCGCACGCAATTCGCGCACGCAGGCTTCTGTCCATCGCAGCGCAGTTTTCGGGCTACCGTTCCGGAAAGGCCCAGAAGCCGTCAGCTCTCGCTCCTCGTGCGCGGGCCTGGAACGAACCGCGTATACACGACGGCGCGAGGGTGGTACTCACCGCGGCAAAAATGACAGGCAATCAACGTCTTCTTCGACTTCGGCGTGTATGCGTATTCTGAGTTTTCCGAGCTCCCGCCATGCTCTCTCTCCTTCTCCCCCCTCCTCCTCCGTCGCCTCTTTCCCAGGACGCTTGCTGGCCTTTCGGACTCGGTATGCCCTGCGGCTCTGGATTTTCCTTTGTGATGCGAAGTCTCGGTGTCGTGGGAGGCGGCGGCTGAATGACGGTCCGTCGGAAACTCTGGCCTGGATGCCGACCGTCCTGGAGGAGCTCCTCGTTCGACTGCACGAGACGAGAAGGACGCCGTCCGTAATGGTGCTAATGTCGTGACATGATAGGCCGTCGACCCCACACCGACACTGTAGCCTTCAGAGAATGCGGCGGGCGGACTCCCGTGCCGTCCCTCCGACGCCCGCCTCTGGACTGGGACTGGAGCCTGGCCGCGGGGAGAACGTGTGCGACGGGACCGCCGTGAAAGAGTGAGAGGGCGGATCTCCCGCTCGTCAGGAGGGAACCGTGACGGGGGCGCCCAAGACAGGCTGCCCGAATCTGCTCGACTCGCTCACATTCACGACATCCGGAAGTATGATCCGTAACGATGGGACTTACCGTACGTGCCATCTCCTGATCTGCGCCACGGAATGTCTATCGGCTGACTCACAGTTTGGTATGGAGCCTCCGGTGATGAGTGCGCTGTGTTTGACTGCGAGGGCCGGGCGCTGCGCGTGGAAGGACCCACCGTGGATCGTGCTTGTAGTCTCGAGGGCCCCGCAACTGGCGGCGGCGGCGGAGGCGTACGGCGTGGACTTCGTTGTGGACCCAAATAAAATGGTGGATCTCTCCTATTTGGGCTCGCACGCCGCGAGGGAATTGTTGGTGGTTCCGCCGGCGCCCATGATATGGGGGGAAGAGGCGGGCCAGGAGGGGGGATAGTGTAGGTCGGATATCCAAGCGTTGACGCATAGTAGACGGGATCAGACCGGATGACGCTCCAGGCGGGAAGACGAGAGGGAAGGGACAGGACTGGTCGCGCAACGGCATCTCCTTCATCAACGCTCCAGGGTGGAGGAGACGGGCTCGGTCTTCTGCTTTCCGCACTCTGGACACTCTCTCCTTCGTCATCGAAAACCGCCTGCGTGAGGATGAGCGAGGGGAGCAGCTGACCTACAGGGGCTGATGCTATCGAATGCGCGTGGGTGGCAAAACTCGTGTTCCTCGACGGGCCCTCCTGTCTCTCTCGTGACGTTGACGCTAACCGTCCTGCTGTCTCCTCTAGCGTCGTACTCCTGCGTGGTTGGGAAGGCCCGGGAATTATTAGACGATGGAGGCTGGCTGGAAGGGAACTCTGTCGTCTGTGTGGCGGACCGTCGTGCCCTTCTCGGTCCATGCGGGCGGCGGTGATCCTTCGCAGTGGCTATCCGCAGCTAATGGCGACGGATACAGGACTCGCGCAACGGAGAAACAGCCGGGATGACGGTGGAGGATAGACAGCCCATATGCCTAAGGTGTGAACAGCGTAGACGGAGGCCCAGGAAAAAAGAGGGGTACCACCCAGAGCCCGTTGTCGCGGAGCGGATGTCTCTGTCCACTGGGAGGTGTCGTGCCGCCAGAGTTTGCTTCCGCTATGGTGACCAGGTTGCGGGGGCAAATCGACAGCCCGTGCAGCTGACGCGCCAGGAGATGAGGAACATAGCAGGCATCCGAGCCAGGTCGCTTTCGCTGGTCGGCAAGCGCTGGGTTGCAGAGATGGGGACGAGCGGCCTCGATCGATTTTGGCCACACTCCGACACCGAAACTCAGGTGGATACTCCGCGCTGTCGTCCTAACGTCGCCGGGATCGGAATCAGCTTGCGGCCAAGATGATCCGGGCTGACGGTGACTTTCATGCGCTGCTAGGCTAGCATAGGCACAAAGGTGGCGCTAGCAACGTAGGGAGGGCACACGCTGATTTGTCGGGGTGGAAATCCACTGCAGCGATGCCGTGTAGATGTTGCGCGGTTGAACGAGTCACGGTCACACTGTCGCCCCAAAACGCGGTCGGCGTGACTGCCGCCTTGGGCCGCATTAGTCCGTGTGGCGCCGCGCCTCTGGTAGCATTTACGCCAACCATCTCCAATACGCGCTCTCTCACAGGATGTAGCGTTGGGATCGACGGAGGAGATGGGTCAGCTCTCCGTTCGTCAATGGGAGTCACTGTGGCTTTCTCTGGGTGGCGTCTGAGAATTTTTCCTCTGACTTGTGGCGCACGTTGCGTAGGCATGAACTCCCGCCACATGGTGCAATATCTGGCTGCATTCCGATAGGCTCGATCAGGGAGGTCGGGACCTAAACTTTTGGGGCTCAGCACGGTTTGCGCAAAACGTTATCTCGATCGGAAGAAACTTTAGAAGGCGCCTGATGCTGATATCGTCAGTTCCTCGTCTTCTGTGCGCGTCATGCGTGGGGACGGCACGTCGGGAGAGACAGGTAATGGATCTTCCCGTTCGAACTAACCCACCCTCCCCCCGCTGTGGTTGCGGTCAAGTTGCGATCAGTGTTGAGTACGGATGACGACGGTTGAGCCGGCGGCGGCGCTCGCTGCCGATCGTGCTGTCGACGCCCACCGATCTCGAAAGCGTCGGAGTAAATCTCCAGCAGGCGCCGATGCAGTGCTCTGCAATGTCCGGTGACCGGTCCGCATGACGGCTGCCTAATCGGGGGCAGTCACAGATGGGTCACGCTCACGTGGAGGATGTCACCGCCAACGGTGACTCGACCTTGGGAAGGCTGGACGCGCTCCTCGACGTGTGCTCACCAGTGACCACCGCGGCCATGCTCTCCTCTTCCGCCTCCTTCCCCGCACGCTCCTTCCTCCGGCGCAGTCCTCACAGACCTTTTGCCACCTCTCCACAAACATGCTCCGAGAGGCCAGTCCTCAACCGGTACAGCCGGACCGTCACAAAACCAAAAAGCCAGGGCGCGAGTCAGGCCATGCTGTACGACACAGACGGAATCCAGAGCGATGAAGATTTTGATAAGGCGATGGTCGGAGTAGCAAGTGTTTGGTGAGTGGCACACGACGGCAGGCGCCTTTCGGATCCAGCTGACAGGGTCCAGGTACGAGGGTAACCCGTACGTGCTATTACATCTCTCCATTTCATCCATGGCTTATTTGTCACCAGATGCAATAAGCATCTCCTTGGTCTCGGCCAACATGTCAAGAAGTCCCTCGTTGATGCTGGCCTCATCGGCTACCAGTTCGGCACCGTTGGCGTCAGGTGGGTTCTTCGTCAATAATCCCTTTTTGCGGCCAGACGCTGCGTTCTCAAACGCGCTGCCACAGCGATGGCATCAGTATGGGGACAGTGGGCATGACGTACTCGCTGCAGTCGCGAGACCTCATCGCGGATCAGGTGGAGACAGCTGCAGGAGGTCACTGGTTGGACGGAATGGTCGTCGTGCCGGGGTGCGACAAGAACATGCCTGGTGTCTTGATGGCCCGTACGTCGGGTCAATATTTTCGTCTCCGTCCCTCTCACCGTAACACAATGCAGTCGGACGGCTGAACAGGCCCGGTATGATGGTTTACGGGGGCACCATCCGACCTGGTGCATGCGAAGGCGCGCCGCAGCTGGACATCGTTTCGGCGTTTCAGGCATATGGCAAGTACCTCCAAGACGGTAAAACGGAGGCGGCGGAACGGGAACGGTATGACACCGTCCGACATGCTTGTCCTGGTCCCGGCGCCTGTGGTGGTGTGCGTATATGTGCGTTCGAGTCGGCCGAACTTCTTGCGACTGAACGTATTCGTGACAGATGTACACTGCAAATACGATGGCCAGCGCGGCGGAGGCTTTGGGAATGACCCTTACGGGTTCCTCATCATTCCCTGCTGAGTATCCTGAAAAGATCCAGGAATGTGCTTCAGTGGGCGCTGCCATGCGGAACCTCCTGGAGAAGAACATTCTTCCCCGCGATATTATGACTCGTTCTGCTTTTGAGAACGCCATGGTGAGGGACACTGTTTCTCATAACCAATTTTGCCCCATGTAACGTTGATCACAGGTGTTGACTATGATCTTGGGTGGATCGACAAATGCTGTTTTACATCTGACAGCCGTAGCCCACGCTGTTGGCATCGAACTTACCCTCGAAGACTATCAAGCGGTGTCCGATCGTATACCTTTTATCGCAGACTTGAAGCCCAGTGGAAAATATGTCATGGAGGACGTCTACAAGCTTGGCGGTATTCCTAGTACGTTTTACGTCTTCGCTTAACCATTTACATACACAAACGCTAACGCGTCACGCCGTGACAGAGGTTTTGGCGTACCTCCTGAAGAACAACCTGATCGACGGAAACAATATGACCGTCGCTGGCCGCACGCTCGGCGAGAACCTTGAACGATGGACACACGAGCACGGCGAGCTAGAGTTCACCCGTCAAGATGTCATCCGACCTTTAGAGAAGCCGATCAAAGAGACCGGCCACCTTCGGTTCGGATCCCTTCGTCTACGCGGGGCGTGGCTGTTGCTCACCTCATCCTATTGACAGAATCCTAAGGGGCAACCTTGCGCCAGGAGGCGCAGTCGCCAAGATCACTGGCAAGGAGGGCCTCGGGTTCACCGGCAAGGCGCGCACCTTTGATTCGGAGGACGACTTCGTCAAGGCAGTCGAGGCAGGCTCCATCAAGAAGGGCGAGAAGACCGTGATCGTCCTGCGGTACCTTGGCCCTAAGGGCGGCCCTGGTGCGTATCGTCGCTGCCCTCGTGAGGCATATAGGGCTGCGTTATCTGACCCCTCGACCCTCGATCACATCTCTTATTATAGGTATGCCGGAGATGCTCAAACCTACCAGTCTGATCATGGGAGCTGGGCTAGGCAAGGATGTCGCCTGCCTCACTGACGGACGTTTCAGCGGAGGGTAATATTCTCTCACCGTCCTCTGTCCGACCGTTCGCTGATCCTAATTGCGGACTTGCTTTCCCTTCCCGTCCCCTCCGCCCGCGTCTGCCTACTCCCTGGTCTGTCTCCGTGCAGATCCCATGGGTTCTGCATCGGGCACGTCGTCCCTGAGGCACAGGTTGGTGGACCCATCGCACTCGTGCGTGATGGGGACATCATCTCCGTCGACGCGGTGAAAAACACCATCGAACTGCAGGTGACCCCCGAGGAGCTCGAATCTCGTTGGGCAGAGTGGGAAGCTCCTCCTCTCAAGGTTAAGCAGGGCACTCTTTACAAGTACATCAAGCTCGTCGAGGACGCAAGCCGGGGTTGTATTACTGACGCATAGAGCCAGACATGGCCCATGACTTCCCACACGGGAGTGTTGGCCTAGCTGACAGGAAGGGGAACGCGGGTTATCGTTATCGTTATCCCGTGAAAGTACTTTACGCACGAAATACTGTCCAACTAATTACGTTTCAATGGAAGTTTGCCAAGGCGCAAAGCCATCTCGATGGAGCAACGGGACATGCGTATAGCCCCCGATACGTCGGCGCAAACCTTGCACACGCGAGGATTCTTCCGTTCGCACCAGCCCCTCCACGTCACAGGGTGTCGGGAATACCGAGACCCTCTTCCTCTCATACTTCCTCTAACCCAGGTTCGTCGCCGCATATTGCGGTAGATACAGCATTCCGCGGCGTCGGGTCAACAAACTACCCCTATTCGACGGTCAACTGAGGCACTTCACATATTTGTGGGTCGTGTGTGCTTCGCCTTGCCAAGTTGTCAGACAGATATCTCGCGCCCTATCTCTGAATGCATTATCGCGTTCATGCCTGTGTACAAGCTGTAAATGCCATGACGCTCGGATCCTGGAAGATTGTCCATTATATGTCACGACGATCCTTACTATTCACTTAGGCAAGCGCTAGCGCACCCAGGCCGTATTGCGTTCCCCATTCCTACTTACTTGCTAGACCTTCTCTGAGGTCCTGGTCGTCGTCCAAAGTACATTGAGGATCTCTCCGTTGGCATTGAGTACCTTTGTTATATAGTTTCGCAAGATCGTCGAATTATACAAATCAGATTTGCTCCAGTTTTCCTACTACTAATAGCCGGTACCGCCTTAACTAAGCCTTCGATTCTAGGTCGTCCTAGGGGACGCGAACTGGCAGCGTGCGACTCCATGAGGTGATTTCCTACCACGAACTCTGCAACGGAGTTAGCTCTGAGGAAACCGGATAGAATGTGAGAGAAACCTCACTTCCTCGACGACCTCGGTCTCAGTCTCGATAGTCTCACCACCGAAAGCATTTGTCTCGACGGTCGTGTCCTGTTCAACGTATTC
This sequence comes from Ganoderma meredithae, assembly GCA_022814645.1. Taxonomy (NCBI): domain Eukaryota; kingdom Fungi; phylum Basidiomycota; class Agaricomycetes; order Polyporales; family Polyporaceae; genus Ganoderma; species Ganoderma meredithae. Next base: position 313,265 of record JAKLMY010000013.1, read on the forward strand.
GACCTGAAGGGAAACAAGCCATAGTTGAGCTCTCGAGCACGTTATCTTGGGAAGGGCAGAAATTAATTCACCTCTTCGTCACCGCGGTTGTCGTAGACGACCTCTTCTTCGACATCACGGGTCTCCTGCACGTCCTCGAAGCCGTTGTTGTAGTCAACCTGGGTGTAAGAATCCACCGATTAGCGGCTAAGGATGGTGAGTGGACATTGACCATGTTTACGTACGTTCTCGACGACCGTCTCTTCCTCGTAGTAGGACATATTGGCGTAGAAGGAGGGGATACAAGTGGAATCAGTGGGGTTGGAGCTGGATAAACTACAAAGAACAACAGCGGGCAGGTTGAAGGCACCCTCTGAAGCAGGCTCCTTCTTATACCGCGGTGCTTAATCCTTTCGGATCATACGCGGGTTTCCAAGGACTCAAGACGCTGGGGTATCGGCAAGATGCGTCCCCTCGAAGCCCGCGTTTACGCAGGGACTGAGAGGCGGCAGAGCCACGTCGACAGTTATGCGGAGATGTGGGACGCACGTTCCCAAGACCGTACAAGCAAAGCTGCGAACTGTCCGTCATTGCAGTGTGGGTGCAGTGTGGATGCTCAGCCTCATGATTGAATGCATGTGGTCGCGAATTCGAGGGATAGCATGGATCGAAGGTTGGCCGTAAGGAGCTGCAATACAGTTACACAGCCTATGGTCAGTCATGGCGCATTCGAGAAGACAGGGGGCGGGGGCGAAGCGCACTGTATAGCATCGTTCTAACTTAGGTCTGTCACGAAAGTTACTGCGGGTACGGTGTTAGTTTGAGACACCCTGCCATGTTCGCACCAATACAGATTTCAGTCCCGTGTGGGGTCATCCAGGGTCACCCACGGATTACCAATGACATTCACACCTAGAACGCTAAAAATAGTGCCATGTTCGACCGTTCTCGACGTTGATGTCATGGTTTCTGACGCCGCTTGGGAGTGGAGTGGAAATCGAGCGAGCCCGAAGGCAACATCCGTGCTTGAGACGGGGTGCTTCTTGGCCTAATGCAACTCCAGACGACCATTGAATAGTCTTGACGCTCCAGATGCTGGGCCATAATGCATAAGGCCTTGCCGTTTCGGTTAGATGAACGGTCCTTGTAAGCCAGATAGGGTGATAGAAGTACTCGGCGAAAAGACTTCTAAGCTACGTCGGAGCCTCAGCAGTCAGAACTGCGTTCCTTCAAAGCGTCTCCTGGAAGTATTCCTGAAGCTGTATACCTTTTTCATCATTTGTAGCGCTTGTCGAAGCCCCGGTCGGATCTCATGGGACATGTGCATTATGCCGGAGCAGCTGGGTGTGTGAGGCGGTACTGAACCTTCTACAGAGACACGCACATATAACTGCGCCTGTCCAGTGTGGTTAGGGGATAAGGAATACCCACCCGAATTGCCACTGTGGTGCGATATTCGCCCTTACTGGGGACATAGAGACAGGGAACTCTGGACTCAGTTTCACCTCTGTACACTGCTGAGATGTGTACCAGTGACTTGAAGGCCGAGCACAGAGATTAAAAGGGGACCCACCACTTCGCTCAAAGCCCCGTCTCTGTCTCTACCACTGTATCTGCGTATAAGCGTCTTTACTCCGTCCACAGGTGTCCCTTGAAACCTTTGCTGGTTCGTCGTATCCTGACCTCCACGTTTTGTCTAGCTCTTCCCATCGTCGACGTTGTGTCTGCTCGCTCCTCTGTTCAGCAACATCTTGCCATTTTTTTTGGATTTACTACACAAAGTGCGCCGCTTTATATTTTCTTGTGTCGTCATATAACGACCCTTTTTTCTTCTCCCTACTCTCTCGTCGACAGTGTCCGCCCCATCTCAACTCGATCTCGGCCAGAGGTTCAAGGACGCATGCTTAGCCATGCGCAAGCATGACCTCGGGTCTCCTCTCTCTCCAACCGACACCCTCATCTCCTTCACCTCCCTGTCCCTCGACAAGTCGCCTACTTCGGCCGTTACCGAGACCGTGGCTGGCGACGACGTCGTCTCTAAGGCGACCCGCCTCACCGACAAATACGAATTCGCCT
>JAKLMY010000140.1:0-74561 GCA_022814645.1 Ganoderma meredithae
CCAGAGATGATATGACTGGCTTGTTATCAAAGGCGGGGTCGAAACTCACTGTGAAACAGCTTCTCGATACATTAGCAGAGACGATGGAGTTCGAGGCATCTATGGTGAAAAAGTACTCCACTCCGGTAGGTGCCATTTTCCGAGTCTTAAGATTCAGATTAGAGTTTCACTATATCGTACCGTTTGTAGCTGCGGGAAATTCTTAAAGTGACTACTCCTGCGAACGCGACACGCCAGGCAAAACCCATTACGTCTGCATTTGAAGCACATATGGGTGTCTACATCAACTCGCAAGACAAGTCGGTGGCTTCCTTCATCGAACATGACCATCTCATCTGACCACATCACGTTCTAGGATCTTGTCGGATATGCTTTCGCAGTATCGGGGCTCCAAATCTCGGCCTTCGTTGGAAGCTATGTCGACGTCTAGTAGTGGGGACGACGAAGGGGCGACCCCAGTGCTTGTCCTCCCATCCTCCACCGAGCTGTTCTACTTCTATGCCCAGACACTGGATCAGTGTGCCCGGCTCTTTACCGGACAGCCCTTGTACGATCTGTGTGCTCTTTTTAAGAAGTGGTTGCGCATATATGCAGGTAAGTCGTGACAGGTGGCCATGTTTCGTGTCAGTGTGGTGCATCTTATTCGTCGTGCAGAGGAGGTCCTTGTGCAGAGTCTGCGGAGGTAATGCCCTGTTTTTGCCTATCTCGCTGCATGGCTCTCATCGCTGTTACTCTGTGGCGAGTAGACCGACAAACTTCATTCGCAAGTCTGTGGAGACACGACATGACCCCGCCGAGCTCAAGAATGCTTGCACCCTCATCAACACTGCTGATTATTGCCAAACAACCGCCCTCGAGGTGAGTGTGGCATCTGCTGTGTTTGCCTTTCACTGGCATGTACTCAATCGTTTCAGCTGGAGGAGAACATTCGCGAGAAGTGTGATGAAGTCTTCAAAGAGAAGGTCACTCTCCAGGAAGAGCGCGATCTGTTTGTGAGGTAATTGATTCACACCCTATCGTTTTGGCCGTTCTTCCGACGTTGTCCCACCAGCGCTATCTCTGCAGCTATCGGGGTCATGATCCGCGAACTGGAGTCGGCATGCGAACCTCACTTCAATACACTTTCACGTACACCATGGTCGACTGTGAAACAAGTCAGCGGGCAATCGGTGTACATCCAGGATTTGCTCCGCGCAATCGAGCAGATTGCTGAGACCGTCAAACCCATTTTGGAGCAGAAGAAGTACGCGCGGAATTACTTTGACAAGATTTCGAGGTGTGGTCACAGCTACCGACTAATCGTAACAGTGTCTTTGTCTCACCATCGTCTAGTACGGTTTTCGCCAAGTTCACAAATGCTCTGGTACGGAGCCGCCCCTTGCTGGAGATCGGAGCGGAACAGGTGAATGCCGAGACTCTCCACGTCTCCGGAAATGGACTACTCATATGGCACAATAGCTCTTAATTGACTTACAAGCTATCAAGTCCTGTCTCCTCAAGGTTCCTGGGGAGACTCTGTCAACGTCAAAGTAAGCCACACTAATTACATTGAACTACCAGCATAGCCACTCAGCCACTTTCCTAGCTACACGAAGAGCGTGTCAAAGCACACCACAAGGTTAGAGGCTCTCCTCAAGGTCATTGTAACGCCTGTGGTACGTACCTTGAATGTACTCTGTCGGTTCTGTCCCCTCAAAAAGCAAAATATAGGATCCCGCCGAAGGCTTCATTCTTAACTACACCCTCGTCATTGGTGACTCCTCCTTCTCCAACTTCCAGAAGATCCTTGACCTCAAAGGCACACCGAAGACCGCCCAGAACGACCTCCTCGACTCATTCCTAACCATCACCAGCACAAAGACTGATCTCGAGGGCAGCTCCTTCCTCACAACCCTCGACATGGACCCTGGTTCGGTTGCGAACATGACGAGCCCCGGGAGTAGTCGCGTCTCGCTTATCCCCGGCGCCGCCGGCGAGAGCATCCTTGCAGCTTTGGCTTCCCCACCGCTCACGAATGCACCATCGACAGGCTCGGATGGGATGAACAAGTCGGACCAGTCGAGCAAGCGCGAGGTCTTCTCTGACTTCAAGAGATTCGTGAGCTTTGGGCTGAGGAGAGAGACCCTTCCACCATCGTAAGGCAACCTGTCGCCTCGCATTCACCATACCCGAGTTGGTGTTGTCGGGTCACAGTCCCGACCGTGTCCGACCATGCAATGCAGCTAGTGCCGAAGCTAGAAGTTCGCTGGATGTAGAAGATCCAACGGTACTGTTTGACCTATGCAAAATAATCGTACAGCCAAAAGGAACCATCTATTCCTCCATTGCGTCGTCATCGCGCGTAGACGGACCCCCCTTCCACGTCTCGCTCCATTTAGGGTATACCCTTTTGTACAGAGACATGCACACGGTGTCCATTTGGTTGATCTGCCCATCGAAGTGTGCCTTGAAGTACCCATGGGTGCCCAGCGACTCCTTAATGTGACCCGTGCGGCCGTACTTGGTGTGTAGTTGGATGGGTTTGAAGTATGCGATATCATCTGCTCGTGGGTCAACGTCAACATCGCGTCGCAACAAGTGGAAAGCGAGGGGGAAATGCGCACCTGGGTTGAAGAACATGTAGCGGATCGTCGCGGTCTTTTTGTGGATCTTGAACGGATGGCCAGTCAGGACGATACGCTTCGCGACGATTCGCGTGGTGTCCGGGTGCAAGAAGCTCCCCATCGCAACCAGCTCCGGTGCTACACTCCTAGTTAACGCCCGCTTTAGGACACAGGGCACGTCTGGACGCGCTTACCTCGGGGATCCTCGGTCTCCCGGAGGAGGCAGCACGGCTGTTTGCCATAAACCACTGGGCCGTAGATCGTGGCGACACCTGTGACCCCGTGGCGCAAGTACCGCTCAAACTTGTGAACATTGTTCGGTCCTTTGCCTCCGCCGCGTGTGTGCTGGCTGTAGATGGGGTTGACACGCATCCGCCGTGGTCCAACACAGAGAATGAGAGGATCCTAAGTCTCGGCGATGAGCCTCGATCGATCGTTAGCTGTCTAAGTCGTACCTTGGACCGCACAGAGCCGTCGTACTCCGTATTCCTTAGGACGGTAAAGTTGAGGACGGTTTTTTTGTGCTCGTGTTGGAGCAAGCTGAAGATCGCGAACGGTTGCCCAGGAATCATCTGCGCGGCCTCTTTGGGAACTTCCTTGAGGTAGATCGTGACTCGGGTGCCAGGCTGCAAGTCGTGGGTAGATGAGTATATGCGCCCACCAGCTGCAAGCAACTTACCTCAATCCCGCCCTCCTCTTCTGCTCGTCGCTGTACTGCACGTTCTGTGCGTTTGAAGTCTTCGAACTGGAATATTCGTGCATAATCCCGAGGGAGATTCTCATAGGGATCCCATGGGCTCGTGCGGAAGGAGCGCAGACCACGATATCTCTGGAATCTTGTCCGTGCAGGAACATCCAAAGGTGTGTCGATTTCGTCCGGGAACTGAGCATCGTCTTCTTCCTCGCGTTTCCTGTCCCTCCATGACTGCAATCTACCACAACAATCAGACGTGATGTACAAGACGAGAAGTGGTGAGAGCATACTCACTGTCGTGCCTCTTCAGCCTCATCGAGGTCCTGGAACATCACGCTTCTTCGGTCGTCCGTCTCCATCTCTGTTCCCTCTACTGTTGGAATCTCCTCCATCTCCTCCATCTCGACCTCCCCGTCCTCACCGTCATCATTCCCTCTATCGATATCGTCCTCGTCTGACTCATCGACGATCCATGCCGCCTGGTATTCGCTTGTACCCTTCGGAACCTTGCGGACAGCCTTCGGGGTCGTGCCCGCCTTCGCATCGGGAATGGAATCAGGGTGGCCGTTCGGCGCCCCACGCATCTCCTCCTCGGTGGGCCAGGTCTGCTCGTTTGCCATGTCGTCAGGGTCATTCCTCGATATGAGTGAGTCGGCCGAAGACACGTCCGGCTCTGCCAGTAGCTGAGGCTCGACGTCCATGCCGCCGCCGTGTTTGGAATGTCGGGGAAGTGGCGCAGAGATAATCTGACAAACGAGTGTGGTGAGCACACATCGTCTGCGTGAGATGGTGGAATCCACATGCTTACCTTCTCGACTTGGAAGTCGCCATGGTTGGGTATGTGCACGAGGCGGTTTGCGGATAGGTGCGCGCCACGGACGACGCCAGTAACACTGAGAACTCCATCTACCCAGTCGATCTTCTCCCCGGGGATCCATGCACGACCGTCTCTCCACTTCACGTCTGAAGGCTTGCCCTCGCAAATCGCCCGCACAGTGTTAAGTGCGTCCGCGCCGTGGTGCATGTCGAACACCCTCGACTGGCTGGGGACGAAGTATTGGATGAAGGACAGGAGCGACTTAAGTACACCAGACTTCTCCTTCGAGTCCATCGGCTCGTCGGACGAAGCCACTGTGACAACCTCAGGGAGACCTTGCGCCTGGAGAGCGCGGAGGAGGGTGTCGCCCCACTTGTCGACCTCGACGTTGGGCGAGAGGACGAAGACGACGTAGTCGGCGACTTTGCACGCGTCCAGTGCTGCATACAGCTGTCTATATGGTAGGGGGATGAACTGCACAGAGGTCTTGAACCGCTCTGCTCTACATCTCCATCCTCAGGAAAGGAGCAAACACAACGGGCGGGTAAGACGCACCGAAGTTTCTGCAGTCCACTGGCGGCATCCTCCTCGAGCGTCCCATCGATCGCCTCGGCGAGCTTCTTGCTCACATCTTGTGCCTTCACGTCCTCTGTCAAGGGAACGATAGCAACGACGCGAGGTGCACCATCCAGCCCGCTGAATATCCGAGTTGCTGAGACCAGGCTTTGGCGCTTCTTCAATTGAGCCTGCTTTGCGCTATTCCGGCGGTTGGTGCGAAGCTGTGCGGCGACATTGGCGGTATGGTTCGCCTTGAGGGACTGATGAGGCGTTCGTCCTAACAAATGGTCAGAGATCGGTGGGCAAGTGAGGCAGTAGTAGACCCACCCTTCGCCGCCTCTTTCAAGGAGCCCTTGCTAGCATGTTTTGATTTGAAGGGCTTGTTTTTCTGCAATACAGGACATTAGCCGTCGTGAGGTTATACTTATGGTCTGGATGTGACTTGCTTGTTTGAGTGTGGGTCGGTGGTGGTGGGCACTTTCCGTCATGTTGCTGGAAGGTCTTCAGATGATGGATTGTCCTGCTTGGGGACGTGTCTAGCGAATTGTTTGAGACACGCTTTCACTATGAGACTGAATCTGGAATTTCTCCCAGGAAGAACAGTTGTGAGCCGAGGAGGTTTTGTTTGAGGGAGAGGGATGCAATGCTTGACCCTGCTTCAGTGCTTGACCTTGAAAATTACGAGCCAGACATCTTATCTAATCTAGCCGGAACCGATCATCCACCTTATCAGCGAAGGGTTTCGCAAGAAGACCAACACCCTCAAAGAGGTTCACGAGGGGTGACAATAGCACTAAATTGGCAGAAGAGCGGGTATGATAGCGGATACATGGTAGCGGAATGAGGATATATTCGAGGTATGTCCATGGGGTGTGATGGATATGCAGTAAAAGATCATGATGCAATGCATGCGAGTAGAAGACGTAGATGGGACAAGGGTCAGCGGTCAGTAAGTCCTAGTCCGTGTCCACGTTCAGCAGCCGATCAGTCTGACTTGTGCTCGAGCTCGTCGAGGAACGCCAGCCAGGTCTTTTTGTCGATCACACCTTGATCTGCAGAAACCACCCAAACCAATCAGAAACTGAACACGCACATCGTGAGGTTGGAGGCAACCTACAGTGTCCTTCAGCGTCGGTGACAACAACGTACCTCGCCCCCAGCTTCGTGAAGAGCTGCTGCACGAGCTCGAGAGGCGAGTTGTCCTGCACAGTCAACGGCGCCTGGTCCATGTAACAGCTGAAGTCGTACGGGTCCGCCCCAAATATATTCGACCCGGTCTCTGCCAGAGACGAGAGGGACGACGTCATAGGGAAGTGCCCATGGGGGCTCACAGTAGAGAACGAGATGCGCGCGTTGGGCTCGTCTGCAACGATGCTCAGCGCGTGCTCGAGCTCATTCGCGCCAATGTAGCCGGCCATGCGGTGGCCCTCGTCGTCCGGCTTCAGGATGGGGAAGCCGGAGTCTGAGTGACCGGCAAAAACGAGATCTTGGAGCTTGTCGCGGAGGCTCTGGACAGTGTTTGCGTGGTTGAGGTCGATGGCCTCTACATCACGGTCGGTCTGCAATTGAGGATCTGAGTGGGTCATAACAGAACACGTTAAATTGGAACGCACAACGTCACTAATCTGGAGATGGCCCCAAACATAGTCGTGCTTGGCATCCAGGTAGGGCAGCTGCGACAGTTCGATGACGAGATCGTAAATGCCCTTCGGCTCCAAGGCGTCCGCGACCGTCTTCGCAACCAGAACTGAAAGCATGATCGGGACAACGTACGTTAGTGTGTCCGTGAGTTCGAACATAATCACCGCCAGAGAGACGGTGGTGCGCTAGAAGAATGTAATTAGGACTCAAACACGGCGTCTCGACAGGCAGAGAGACTCACCGTAACCCCGGAGAGAGTGGCCGCTGCGCCGACCATAGCATACAGTCCGGGGACAATACAGTTCAGATCGCCCTTACAAACTGCAAACGCAGGGCTATTGGGGTACGAGAATTGCGCCCACTGGATGAGGATACCGAGAATACGCCCAGCACAGGCCCCAACACCCAAAGTTGGGATGAAGATCCCAGCGGGGACCTTGATGCCGAATGTCACAATGGTAATGATACCCTTCACGAGGAGCGCGATAAAGATGGCGCCGATGACCGAGGCGGCCTGTCTCGGGGGATCGAGCACGCACAGACCGGAGTGGGTGTTATGGCTACCCTCCCGACACTCGGCAAAAAGGTTGTAGACGAGCTCGGTGCCACCCATACGAGTGTAAGGGTTCAAGAAGCTCAGGATGGCGGTTACGAAAGTCACAAGAATGACTTCGACAACGGGGTAATCCTTCAGCCATGTTCCGCTGCGAACATGTCGGCTCCAGCGGAAATTGAGCTTGGAGAAATATGCTCCGTACACTCCCTGATGCATACTCCGTTCAACTCGTGTTGATCAAGAAGATTCCCGCATACTTACCCCAAAGACTCCGAGGAGAAGGAAGGGGAAGAGTTCGTATGCGTGCCAATCCTAAAAATCAACTCGTCGCTAAGCGCCCCGTATTTTGTGTGGAATATACGCGCAACTGACCTTGTCGTATGTGACCTGGAACAGAACTAGCTTGCCGCTCCCGAAGGGATCCAAGAAGCGCAGTGTCATAGCTGCCACCATGGCGCAGAAGAAGCTATCGAAATCTGTCAGCAGGAGCGCATCACATTATAATTGGAACCTTACCTCCGCCACATAACCTTCGCAGGGAAGAAGTACGAGACCTCCTCAAGACTGAACAAGACGCCGCCCACAGGCGCACCAAACGCGACCGCAACTCCGGCCGCGCATGCTGCACTAAGGATCCCACGGCGCTTCCCTGGGACGACGAGCGTTAAACAGACGTCCGCGCGGACCAAGGGGAATGACATGTCCAAACCTTCGTTGGTCTCATACTTGCTGAATAACCTGCTGACAATGTTTCCGACGCAAGAAGCGATGTGAACGAATGGCCCTTCCTTGCCTGCGTAGGACATGTCGGAAAACAAGGTTTGAATTCGTAACTTCTCGGAAGTTGAAGCTAAACATACCGAGGGAAAGCCCAGAGGCGACCGAAAGTGCCAATCCAAGCGACTTCGTGAACAAGGTACGGCCACCGAGGTATCCATGGATGACGAAGCCTGTCCGAGCGAACTAAGATCAGCTAGTACGGCATTCGAGATAGACGTGACACATACCAGAAAGGATGGTCTTGATCTCAGGGATGCCGCTACCAGCAGCCTGGAATAGAACGGTCAATACAAAACTATGCGCCGGGGGTGTAGTCTTACGTACATAGTAGAGAACCTTGCGACCCGCGGCTGCGGGAGCCTGCGCTGGGTTCTTGGTATCGTCGCCTGTCGCGAATGTCGAGGAGAGCACGGCGGAGTCTTTCCGCGTAACAAACGAGGTAGAGGCGGTCAGATTGATCGTCAGAAGCGAAGAGACGACAGCGAGCGAGATCTGATTTCGCCTCAGCAAATGAAAGACTGTTGGTAGACGCGGTATGACGCACTGCTATGATGGTATAAACGGTATACTCAATCGCCTCAACCTCCAACCAGCCCGCAGACGCCACGGGGGCGAAGTACTGCCCCCACGGCCGCCATGCAGCGCACTCCTCGTTGATAGCCACCGTCACAAACGACGGCATAGTATGGAAGTCGTCCTCGCTCGGGCAGCAGAAACGCCTCGCCTTCCAGACACCCGTGGTACAGTATCCCTCCTTGATGTCGAAAAGCCATTGCTCGCTCCGAATGATCAAGAACGCGACGGCCGCCGTGAGAAGACCGATGATCGTGACCGTCAGCCACCCAATGGACCTGTCGAGCTGTCTCCGAATCCTTCCGCGACGGGATCTGCGTCTCCTCAGCGAGCCCTGGCGAGCGGAGTCCTTGATGGCGTCGTGCAGCCAGTCGATGGACGTGAAGGAGGAGTACCAGACGCGGACGCCGTTCGTCTTCACCGCGCCCTCCGTTTCGTCATCGTCCTGGTCGACCACAGGCTTGTCGTACGTGGAGATGGGACGCTGGGACGAGAAGTAGCTGGTGTTTCGGAAGGATATGGATCGGGGTGTATGGCTGCCGCCGGGCGTGGGCGGATTCGGATCCCGGCTCTTGGGAATGAAGAGGCTGGGGAGCGCACCAAGTGCGTGGCGAGAGCGGAACGTTGACAACTTCTGCTTACCGTTGCCTGCATGGGTGCGAGATGACGTAGGCAACGTCCCGTATGATGCGGCACGAGCCTCCAGTCCCGGGCGCAGCACAGAGGTCTCGTCTGGCGCGAGCTCGGGTCCGCTCGTCGTGCTGGGGTTTCTGCCAATTTGCAGGAGTCGCTGTCGCCGCCATTCCGTGGTGGAGGGACCGCTCAAGGACCCGGACGGGCTCTCTTCAGCGACTGGGTCGAGTGCGGGGTTGTCGACGGATGTGCTCCTTCGCACAGTCATGATGTGGGTTGGCAAGCAGGTTCCGTTCCAAATCTGCCAGCGCGCGTCCCTCGGGTTAATATAGGACCGTCCTCGAGGCAGCGAAGCAGTCGACGAGAGGCTGGAGCTGCTCGGGGCTACAAGGCTGAAGTGAGAATTCGTCGTCAGACCGGGATGCGGGGGATAGCTCGCCGTACCTGAGGTCCAAACCACGAGACCGCTTCACACTCTCAAAACGGGCGGTGGAGATGTTTGGAATCGCGGAGGGCTGTCTTCCCCCTCGAGTCCAGGGTATCCGTAGCAGAAGCGCGAGACGAGGCTGGGGAAAGAGTGGGCAGAATGTCGCCGGGGATCCATATTCAGGTCATTCCCCAGTCAAGCGCCCGCCAAGCCCTTCCAAAGAGCCTCGAGCGCTCGATCCGAGTCACCAGACTCAGGGCTGGCTTCCCAGACTCGTGCCTCTTTGGGTATGACCCGAGACAGAGCCTAGTGCAAAGCCACTCGTGCCTCGCGTCCAAGGCTGCCTGCAGAGCGCCTGCCTGCACAAACACCTCCCCCCACTCCCTCACGCAAAAATGACCACAGCAGGTCTCGGTGTCCCCGTCAAACTCCTTCACGAGTCCCTCGGACATGTAATAACCGTCGAGCTGAAGACTGGGCAGCTTTACCGCGGCAAGCTGGCAGAAGGTACGCCTCAATCCCGTCTTTCCTTAGTGTGACCTTTACTGACGCGTCGTGGCTGCCTTCCTTCTTATAGCTGAGGACAACCTGAACATCTCCCTCAAAGATATCACCGTGACCCAGCGAGATGGCCGTGTGTCCCAGCTTGATCAAGTATACATCAGAGGAAGTATGGTCAGATTCTTCATTGTCCCGGACATGTTGCAGAACGCGCCCATGTACGTTTACTATTCCTTGATCGATCTTGACTCCTGATCGCTCAACTCTACGCGATGGTGTGCAGGTTCAAGCGGGTAGGGCCCAATGCAATGAGGGGAAGGGGTATTGGTACGGCCCGTGGAAGGGCTACGATCATGCGAGGTGCGTCCGGCCAATCTGTCGTCCGTTTTCTGAGTTCACTGACGAGGGTTGTCATTTTCAGCAAATGGTACGTTTTCGTTCATCATATTAACACGCCTTTCTAGTATTGATGTTGTTCACAGCTCGTCGTGGCCGCGGTGTCCCCTCCGCAAGAGGTATCCGTCGATGAATGTCTACCTGATCCAGATGTAGTACGCCCCTATCCCTCCAAAACTGTTGCCATAGTTGTACTTGTGTTGTCATATCTCCGTGTTATTTGCAAGAGTGCTTTGACTATATCGCATGTCTGCGAAACCAGGACAGATTCACCAAGACTTCCAAGCCCGCAAACACGCATAATGTCCGAAAAAGCGGTATACATGATGCAAGGAAATCCGAAATGCCCCAAAAGCTTCTACCGTACATACCTACAGATCAATCCAGCCGAGTGGTCTCAATGGCACGCCATGCCTTTGTTGTCTCCACCTCCAGACAGGACAGTGTCGACATCCATGTGAGTGGAGAAGATGAAGTGGCCAATGGCCGCACCAACGACGGTGGCGAGGATGAGGTATGCCTGACGAGTGTGGCAGTCAGGACAACCACGTCTCTACCTTGCAGCCCTTGAGCACTTACATTGTACGTCATGAACACGAGCATGAGGAAGAAGGAGAGGAAGACCTGCGCGCCGTACAACGATGCGCGGGTAACGCGAGCAGTGAATGGAAGAGGCGTCCTACAAAAATCCAGCAATGCGTTAGCCATGACTTTATCCCTACCAGAAACATTCTGGCATGAGGACCCCGAGGAACAGGTACCACCAGCATGCCCTAGTAACGAGAGACTCAAGGAACAGTTGAGACTCACCCGACGCTCGTCTTCTTAACCAAAGTTCCGGTCAACAAGCCGGCCTCCTCTGAATCGATCTCAGGCGAGTCCCGGCCACTCACCGAACCGTGTGTGTGAGCGGCGGCGGCGGCCTTGCCCTTCCCCTGCGCGCTGAGCGTGGCAGCGATGCGGACGTCGAGGGTGCGCTGCGCGACGCGCAGGTACTCGTAGAGCACGCCGAGGCCGACGATGACCCCGCACGAGAAGACGAACGCGCTGGTGGTGGAGATGTGCCAGGAGCGGAAGACGATGCAGGTGTCCTCGATCTGCGTGTTCCAGAGCATGTTCATGGAGCACTTGGGGCCCATGGGCATGGGCATGTCATGGCCATCGTGGTCGCCGTGGTTCATCTTCGCTGTGGGCTTGGTGTGGGATATGCTTGAAGGAGAGATTGGAAGGAGAGGAACGATCACAAGCCCTAAGTACTAACTAAGCATGCGAAGGCGCTGCGGAGCGGCAGAGAGGCAGAGCGTGCGAGAACAGTGCGAGACTCGGCTCCTGGACTTGGGGTGCGGGTCATGAAGCGCCCATTGCAAGACATGTCGGCAAAGCCCGACGACGCGTACGCCTGCAGGCCAACGCAGGGACGCGTCAACTTCCACCACGCTCAGATTGCTCTTGTATCCCATCTTCGTCCTCCTTCGCTGATCTTTCGCCATGGTGAGTCGCGTCATTATCGCCAGTATGCTATGCACTGATGGGGAATCGTCAGGCCAGACGCTACGATAGTGCGTATGCACATCTCGAGTGGTCTTGAGGACTACCACTCATGCTGTTCCATCTCAGGCCGTACCACCATCTTCTCGCCCGAGGGTACGTTACGTGACTATGAGTCGTCTCTTCTGTGGCGCTAAGATCTTGTATCTTCAGGGCGTTTGTATCAAAGTGAGCACACTGCATAGTCGATTTAGACCGTGTCCTCAACACCCGGATGCTAGTCGAGTATGCCATGGAAGCCATCTCGCATGCTGGAACCGTCCTTGGTGTTCTTTCCAAAGATGGTGTTGTCTTGGCGGCGGAGAAGAAGGTTACCGGAAAGCTGCTTGACATGTCCAGCGTGAAGGAAGGAGGATATGGCGGGAGTGGCGAGAAGATCTTCCTTCTAAACTCGTGCGTAGCGGTTCCATCTATCCCTCTGCGAATAATCAAACTCCCGATCCATGCAGGAACGTCATTGCTGGTGTTGCTGGAATCGCAGCAGACGCGAATTCACTCGTGAACTACGCGCGGCAAGCATCACAAAGACACCTCTTCATGTACAACGAAGACATTCCCGTAGAATCTCTCGCGCAACGGCTATGTGATCTCAAACAAGGCTACACGCAATATGGAGGTATGCTTGTTTACCCGGTTCTCTCCCCACCCCACCCCCTTTGCTATATCCTGTTCGTATTTTCACCATGCTTACTATGATCCACCATGCCTTTCTAGGTCTCCGGCCATTCGGTGTCTCCCTACTATATGCTGGCTACGACCCACATTACGAGTTCCAGCTCTACCACTCCGACCCGTCCGGCAACTACTCTGGCTGGAAGGCCACCTGTATAGGTGCGAACAATGGCACGGCGACTTCCCTGCTGAAGCAGGAATATAAGGAGGACATCTCAGTTGACGCCGCGATCGAGCTCGTGCTCAGGACAATGAGCAAGACGATGGACAGCACGACGCTGGGCAGCGAGAAACGTACGTCCCCTCGTCTCCTTTATGTCTGATGTGCGATTGGAGCGGATGTGGAGGCGTCTGGGGTTGGCACTAATTCTAATGTGCATGCATAGTGGAGTTCGCGACACTCACCCTCGACGCTAACAAGAAGCCCAAGGCGAAGATTTACAAGCCGTCGGAGATCGACGCGCTCCTGCAGAAGCACGGGTTGGGGAAGAAGGACGAGGATACGGAGATGTCGTCGGCGTGACCATGATCGTAATCGGGGTAGCTCGCTCACCTTGTACGATTGTTTGTTTAGCGCGGACCTGCTATACGGTGTACAATGTTCACGTTCGTTGCAAAAATGCAACTCGACATCTGCGCAGCGCGTTCCAAAATCACAGGTTCCGATCGCTGGTCCATGGTACGGTCAGGGCTCTGCAGGACCTCGTCCGATGCGGTAACTCCGAGGACCAACATGGGCGGCGGTGTCCACCTACCAAGAACTGCACGGCCCAGTCGCAGCCAAATGGTTTACTATCACCATATGCAGCGACTGGCGTCCTCTCGCGGACTTGCTTCCCGCCCCGCCCGTCCGCACCGGCGGCCCTGCAGATCCCTTAAAACGCACACAGTCGCGTTCCCGCCACGAAGCGCGCCCGACTAAACCGCGATCCCGCCAGGCTAGAACGCCAGCGTGCCACGTCTATCGCCGCCTAGCATGTATGCGGCCCCTAAGGACGACGTCAAATGTGCCAATTCAGTCTGCTTGGCGACATTGCAACTCGATGCATGCTCTCACGTGTGGAGCCTGAGGCCTGAGGCACCGCAATGTCGTGGTCCCTGCGCCGCCTCGCTGTGAATAATGTATCGGTAAAGTAAGTACCTACGGTTGCGGCCTGGTTGCGGCGGCACCTGTCCGCCAGAGCTCACATGCACACCGCTGCAGGCCCGGCCAGAGGGCCAGATACGTATACGTGTGTACGGCGGTAACGTAACCACCGGACAAATTCGGTACGAACGACGGTGACGGGCGCGAGGTCGGGCCTCAGTCTGCCATATGTGCATACGGGCGCGAGTTACTTACTTAAAGGTGTTGGTGTTCTACGGCGCGCCAGGAGGGCGGAATATCCAATGGTCTCGGGTTAGATGAGCAATGCCAGTGGGGCCGTTCTGAACATATCCAAATGCTCGCTGCTCAGCTCAAGTGCTGCCTGTGCTGCGCTCTAGGAACGCACGTCCGTCTCGATATCTCGGTGTTTAGGAGGAAATCCCAGAGGTATTCCGACATTCGCATTTGCGGGTGAAGAATCGCTGAGGCCTGGCTCCTGCCAGGGTACTTACCGGTGCTTGGGGGTCGTTAGAAATAAAAAATAAAAAGCGTGGTACATGGCGCGCAGGGAAGGGCCATTGTTACCGCCGCAGAACAGGCTTGTGGCTGCCTGAAGCCTGGAACTTCAGGTGGGCGGTCCCAGGCATCGCGAATGATGCTCAGCTCAACGTTTCCGGGTAGATCTGATTAACCACGCGATTTAGTGAGTAAGAATATTATCGCGATATCGTTCGCGTTCTTTCTTGCTTGACCGAACTCGTTAGCGTCTAGGACGTGGTACGATTACCGGTTGTGAAGCAGGAAGTCAATGTACGAGTGCCAAATGACGAATCGCATCCTGCAGTCAACCTTCACGCAACACGGTGGATGATATATGATCTCGCTTTGACATGACGGTGCTCGCAAGGTCTAGGGGCGGTGGACCCGCCGGGGCAATGTTTTCCGGAATTGGCGCTACAGGCTGACGGCAGGAAGGAGAGAAACAGCCATGGCTTCCAGAGCTCCACAGAGGTCCCGTTCATCTTGTCAAGAGTACGAGTATTTCAACAACCTTGCGACGTAGTCACAGGATCGAGGACCATTTTAATCATACAACTAGCATTGGAGGCCACTATGCGGTACAAGGCACAACAACATTGGGCAGTATCACCGCGGACAAAAACAACACAGATAGCCACGACACCCCATTTGACGAGAGTATGTTTGTGCTTGCGTCGGCTGAAGATGTTGAAGTCGCGGACAAAACCGACGACGCGTAGTGTTTGGTTGATTTCGGTGGGGCGAGGCGCGCCGCAGAGCCAGAAGAACAGGTTTCGGCTCACACAAGGGGGGTACGCCGCTCAGTCGCGCATGTCGTCGTCCCTGGCGACAAAGGACTCCTCGGTTTCGTCATCGTCCGCTGCAGCTTCCTCGGGCTTCAGTCCAGCCTTGGCGAGGGCCTCGGCAGAGGAATAGTCAACGCGGACACCACGGGTACGGCGGCCTCCGGTGTTGATGATTGCGGTGGTGTCAATCTCCTCATAGTCGTCCTCCTGCACGAGTTCGACGCGTTCGACGCGTACGAAGGTGAGCTTGCCACCCGAAAGCGTGGGTAGGGACGCGTCGGGGGGTGGGGACGTACCTCGGCCATTTCTTCGTCCTCATCCTCTTCTTCGTCCTCGTCGTCTTCGTCGTCTTCGTCGTCCTCGTCCATCACGTCATCGTGGACGAGCTTAGCCTTGCCCTTGTCAGCGGGTGGCGCGGCGGCGGGGGGGTGACTGCCATTGGCAGTAGGGGCACTGTGATGGATGAGCTGGAGGGCACGCAGGAGCCACAAGGCAAAGGAGGTACGTACGAGAAGCCGGTCGCGTCGGTGGACATTGGAAATGTTTGCTCAGGTGGATGTACGGAGAGGCGTGGTGGTGCGTAAAGAGAGGGTCCGAGTGCGGCAGGTGGTGGATGGCGATCAACCGGGTCGTGGACGCGTCGCGACGCGTCGGCTGCTTAAACTATTTGCCTTTGTTTGCAGAAAACAAATAAGGACAATATTCAAAACGGCGCCGGCCTCCCCGGAAATTACGTATGCCGGGCCCCGCCGTCGCATTCTCGCTGCCGGGAGCCTCGCTCGCGGTCATGGACCGCATCCCTGCGTTTCACCTGACCTCCAGAGGCTGCCCGGGCCACATATACAACATGCCGCATAACTCTTGTTTGGAGCCATTATGGAGGCCCGATCGCGTCGTGATACGAACGCAGCTCCCGTTGATGGCGAGCAAGGCGCTCGCAAAATTCTAGACGGGGGCAGTTGCTGGTTGAATGACGTCGCTGTCCTCGGTGCCTGGGAGTATCGCCGAGGATTCAATATTCAGACGTCAATCGCTGGCCCTTTGACGGAGAGGCGAGGCCAAGACGGACGTGGATTGAAGGCGGCAGGGAGGATGTATGGCAGCGCGGAGGCGGCAGGTTGGCAGGGAGCGGCCATGGAGGCAAATTGAGCAATTGTGAATAGAATGAGGACACGGGAGCATCAAGGAGGGGTTGTGGTGATGGGGAGATGGAGGGATCTGAGCGCCGCCATGTGCGCCCGGGGACGGAGGGCGTTGGCGGAGACGAGGGCGAGCGCCGTCTGTTCGCTCGCTACACCCACGGTCGGCGCCCAGCGTAGGTGCGGATCGTCTTCCTGGCCCCTCTCTGCCTGGCGTCGTCCCAGCCTCGATGAGCTGCCACCGTCCGAGCACGGGTCCACACACCATAACCCCCTTCCTCCTGGGCTCCGACGTCTCTCGCCCAGACAACCTCAACCGTCCTCCCGATCAGCCCCCGCCCGGCTCCTCGACGTCCCCGACACACGAAGCCCGCCCGCCCCCAGACCCGTCCCCCGATTTGTCACGCTCCTCTTCTGCTCGAAGCGCTAGGCGGTCCTCGTCCTTCCTTCCCTCCTTCCGTCTTGCTGGGTTTTCTTCCGACCGCGACCGCGACCGCCGCGACAGCGACCGTCGTTCCCGTGACATGCGCTCCTCCCGCTCGAGCAAGGACTCTCAGCCCAAGCCCAAGCCCCTCCTCGTCCTTAAGCTCTCTGGTTCATCCTTTCTCGACACCGTCATCAGGGACGACAAGACCAAGGATCCCCTCTACATCCTCGAGACTGCTAGCGAGAACACTTCCATCTACCGCCTCGACCATATCCGCGACGAGCCCATCAAGGCCGCCACTGTACAGTGGCCTGTCCACCCAGTCCGTGTAAAGAACAAGTCCGGCCGATCTATCCAGTTTGGAATCGGTAGTTGGAGGGAGGCCGAGGACGTTCTCAAGACTGGGCCTCTCGGCAATACTGCGTACGCAGATCGAACCTCTCCCGATTCGCTTCGTCGTTGACCCTCGCCCTCTGACAGCATCCGCAAATTCAGCCTGCCACACTATCCCAATAGTTTGAAGTGGAAGCTCATCCCTGGTAACTGTTTCTGTGTACGTGCGCTCCTTCACGCGTCATTAGCGTCTCTCGCTCACATCCCCCCCTCCCCCCTTCGCCTCACGTCGGGATACGTATTCAGTGTGTAACGAATGCCATAAAAGGTCCGGTCGCCGTCCTTGACGCTGCCACGCTTAGTGCCCCACCACGACTCAAAATCTACGACTCACTTATCGACAAGGAAACGGCGCGCTCGCAAGACAATTACAAGGGCATCCCCACCATTTTTCTCGACTACCTTGTCACGACGGCCCTTCTTCTCGTCACAGATGTCCAGGAATGGCTCGATCGACCACGGGAAGCACGCATTCCCGGCGGTAACTCGTACACTGTCCAGCGTTGGCTTGCGCTCATTCACAACAGACCAGCGCCCCCAGAACCAGAGCATCCCATCGTCGACCTCAGCCTGACGGTTTCGTCAACACCGCCGCACTCCGCCACTATCCCGTCGCCTGGGGGTATATGGGAGACACGGAGCGGAGTGACTTCCCTCTCAGGTTCAAACGGTTCGGGATCAGGTGCGTCATACCTGGGTGATCCATTTACACCAACGACCCCTGCCACGCCTGTTACGCCCGCGACGTCTTTTTCGCGCTCCATGGAAGAAGTTCCGCCTGTACCACCAGTGCCAGGTTCGTCGAGTTCGTCGCCCTTCGCGTTTAACAGCGAACCGTCTCAAGCTCGTGAGCGTCATAAATCGAACCCGCAATCGTCATCACACTCTCCGAGCTCCTCTACCTCGACGATGGCGGGAACTCGGCACCCACAGACCCTTTCTTTGCCTGCTAGTGTTCAGGGAGATGATTCTCTGCTGTCTCGGTCGGCGCCTGTCTATGCATCCGCTCCGGCTTCGCCCCACCCTCCTACCTCCGCCGGGCCTTCCACAGCTTCAACTTCCTCGGGTTCTCGTATTGGTCGTAGGCAATTACCTACACCTCCGGCACCGCCTCCTCCTAATTCGTTTGCTCAACCTTGGCTGTACCCGTGCAGTTCCTCGTCGTCCACCTCCCCGACGAATGCATTGCCTCCCAGCCCATCCACCTCAGGTTCAGCGCTCGGAGGCGCGGGCACAAGCGCGGCCCGCGCAGCCGTTCGGGCTTCTATGCGAGGATCTCTGCGCACAACATTACCGCCACCAGCCCCTCCGCCTCAAGGTTCCATCCCTCTACCGCCAAAACTCGCACAGGAGCACCAGGGTTACGCCTCACACCTCAGCCAGAGGCCGCACACCGCACCTGAACTTGAGGATACGAGTAGACGGAGACACTCTGCGAGCGAGTTCGGCAGGTATATGCCATCGATGGATGAGGATGTCCTGCCGGCGAGCATGCATCCGTACGCGCAGGCATACACATCACAGCGCGGCCGGGAGGCCAGCGACCGCGACGACCTTGTGGGACAGATGCGCGAGCTCAGCGTCTCAGGTGCTGGACCATCAACTGCGCACTCGAATATGCATACACACATCCGGGCACCCAGCCAGCCCGCGCCAGATTACGACAGGCACTCGTTTGCGAATATGGCGCCCCCCATGCCGAGTCTCCCACCACTGCCCGTACCACAAGGCGCGACCGGCTCTGGCATGCGCTCACCCCAATCCGGCTCGGGCCGCCGCGTGCTGACCGTGGTGAACGGTGATGCGAACTCGCTGCCTACGGAGGACCCTGGGCGGGTGTTGCCCGGCGACAGGCGAGTACGCCAGCAGCAGCCGCGCATGTCCACGTATGCGGACAGCGTGTATGAGATGCCCCCGCCCGCGTATGACGCCATCGACTTCTCGGTGCCCCCAGTCCCACATTTGCCACGACAACCACCATTACCCGTACCCCAGGCACGGCAGGGCACACCTCAGCTCCCGCTCATCCCTCTATTAATGGCGCCCGCACCTCTACCGGTGCCTCCCGTAGAAGCGGGCGGGGAGGGCCAGCGCGGGTCGTAGATCTCGCGGTCGCCTCTCGTCCGTTAGAGTTCGGGGCCGGGAGGGCGTGTGTATACGCGTATGCCATGCTGTCTGCTTAACGTTTTTCTTCCTCCGCCCTTCGCGGGTCGCCGGGGGTCAGCCGCCGCTTTCTCTTCTTCATTTGGCTCTCCACGCTCGTTAGACTTTTTGCTCTCCCATTCGCCATCCACCTTCCCTATTCAGCCGCCAGCTCCGGCCACATCCAATGCTCTCTGCCTACGCTCGTTTGTTGCATCATCACAACCCATTCTCGTACATCCATTGTTTTTTTTCTTCTCCCGCCGTTGCTTCTTCTCCTCAAACCCCCTACCTCAACCTCCATCGCCATCCCGCATACTGTCATCTGAATCTGCACACATCTGTCTTTTTACTGCTGCAATATTCTGCCGGCTCGGCCGCAATAACCCCATCCCCCGACCCGTACATATGCACATGCATCTCTGTCGATTTCTCCTCTGTTTTCTTTCTTTCTGCATGGGATCTTGACGATCTTGGCTCTGGCTCCTCCGTGTATGATACGCTACAGGCCGTTCCGCTTCACGCCACTGCTCTATCTCCTCCATATAATCCTGTCTTATCATCTTCCCCCTCCCTTCCTCCCGCCTCTCGAATTGCATCTCGCCCCATCTTCCCTTCCATCCCGGATACGCACGCACACGCCTACTTCCCGCCCCTGGTCGCCGCAAGGTCGACGGTCACGCCGCGCTAGCCAGCAAGACTGCATATCGTTCTCGCGCCGGACCGTCGTAATACACGCACTCATACCCTCAGGATCAATCAGTATATCCGGTGGCTTCTCCCGCCGTGCTTCTCCTTGCTTCTCCCCGGCCCCGCCGCCTGCCCCTGGTACTGCTCCTGTGTCGCCGCCCCCCCCTGTCATCGCCCGCCAGACGCGTATCGGCGCCCGGTGCCTGTCTTCCCAGGAGCCACGGGCGGTGCTCTCATTGTAGATACAACAACATGAAGTTCGGCTTTCTTTCTTCCCCTCGTTTGAAGCTCTCGTCGGCTAGCCTGGCTAGCACCCTTCGTCCGTGCAGATTGGTGGCCAGCGCGAGGAGACTCAGGGTCCCGTAACCCCCGCAATCAGTCTCTGCTTCCTTCTTCTTGTGGGCTGTCCCCCTTCTGAATCTCCGCTGCTTCTCCCCGCATGCCGGGCGACGGGCTCGGTGTGCCTGACGTCTGTTTCTTTGAACTGCTGCACCGCTTCGCGCCCCAGTCGTTTCCGTTCCCAGCCCATGCACATCCCTGGCTTCTTTGTTGTTCGTTGGCCCGCCCCGGCCTCCTTCGATTCCCATCGTCGCCAGCCTGTCGCTTCGCAGCCTCCCCGTCCCTTTTACCTTACAATCTGATGTTCAATCGCGACGCGGCTCCCATACGGCATATACTTACTCCCGCTCCCGCTTCCTACATACACACACACTCCTCGCATATCATAGTCCTCCGCGCGGGCCCGCTCGCTGCCGAGTCTGTTATATACTGTACTTACTTGCATGCAACTTACATCTCTCTCTCTCTGACCCCCGCCTAAATTCTGTACGACTACATCCACAGTGACGCGCGCTCGCACTCCCTTAATTGCCTCTGGCTGCACTTCTTTTTAATTGTCGTGATCAATCTTTGTTCCCACACATCGATATCTCTCCCTCTCTCTCCCTCTCCCATGGAATATATACATACTTACAAATATAGGAACCACACGCGTACGAATCCCGAATATAACTCCCATCAGTGCATAGTCGATATCTGCACATCTTTGCAAATATTGACAAACATGGAGCGTTTCGACAGAGAGCGAGAGCAGCGTGTGTGGCAAACTGTCACCGGGGACGGGGCACGTCCTGCTGGCTGTTCGCCGAAAGTCGGGAAGGACGCGGATGGCAAGTTGGCCTAACGGCGGGAGCCCACGATGTCGCGGACCCACGCGGTCGTCGTGGGGCCAGCCCCCGACGTGGGTGCCTTTTCGGCCGCGGTGCACATGAAGGCGCGGCCGGAACTCGTGGAGGAGCCTCAGCAGCAGCGGTGTGCGCGTTGGGCGGCCAGCAGTCGGAGGGGTGCGAGTGCCGTGCGACGGCCCATGTGCTCGGTGCGCCATCGTGCGATATCCCCGTCGTGGCGTTCCGTCAGCGACGATGTCGACGAGGAGGGTGTGCAAGATAAGTAGCCACAAGATGGCCAAGATGCCGACCAATATAAGTATGTCGGCGGGACTAGGGAGCGGGACTTTGGTCCGCTGGAGCGGTGTGATTGAGGTGCGCGATCCGGGTCCTGTCAAGTCGTTCGAACTTCGGCCGTCCGAGTCTGTCTAGTCCGCTAGAGGCCTAGGCTGATGGCTGCTGCGTAGCGTGATTTTGTATCATGTTGTCCAGGTGTTGTAGGATGTTTTCTGATGTTGTCGAGCACGGTAGTTGCTTGCGGCAAGGTCCACATGGTCAATTATTAACCTGGTTTGTCGTGCGTACCCGAGTGGATCCTCATGAGTCCTTGGCCGGAGCCCAGGCGACCACTACCGCAGATTTGCCGAGCGAAGTGGAGTCTGGCCAACCTTGATCGAAGTTTTAGCCTTCATAGGCGTGGACCCGGATGGTTGGGGAAACGTACCTAGCACGGTTGATAACCTTCACAAGCTGTTGTTGCGAGGTGCTCGAGATCAAATCTGGGCAAAAAAAACTTGATCCGGACATTGCATGCGTGCAAGACTTGCGAGTGGTGAACGGTTGCTTGTCTGTGCTGCCTTCGCGGCGGTTGCATGTCGTCCGTGCCCTGTCTGAGGGCAGCGGATCGCGACGCGACGTGTCGGCACTTGCTATAAGGGCAACAATTTAGGGAGCCTCGCCTCGACGACGCACAGTTCAATGTCGAATAAAACAAAGAAGCAGTGACTGACATAGCTAACGTCTGGCTGATGATGAAGACTGGAACAGAACAAGTAGTCAGTACACTCTCTTACCTGTATCAATCCACCTCGTTGGAGAGCGACAGCGTGGAGTATGGTTTGGGTGATGTCGCACGACTGAATGGGCGGTGCTGGAGTCGCGTAAATGCAGGGCGTTGCACGGAGGAGCGAAAGAGAGAAGCGTTGACGCACCTCGGCTAGCTCGATGCCGAGATCTGGAATCGGCTTGAGAAGATGGTTTGAACCTCCTGTGGCCTTAAACTCTCTCTCATCCTGTAACCTCCTGGTCCCCAACACTGTTTCCGGCGACACTATTTAGTATGACCAGGGTCGTCCAGGTAAGCATGAACCAGACAACCTCGGCTCATCCCTGCATCCGCGGCCCGGCGGGCCGAGTCCAAACATTTTGGTCTACCGTCTCGTGACACAGGCATTCGGGACGTGTCCCGGTCCTCCCAGAGGCGCAACGATGAGCGGGGGTCCTCCGCTCCGACGTTATCCCAAGGAAAAAGCAGACTACTGCAGGCGTCATGACCAGAGTCCACTTTGCCCAAACCCCACCATAACCACGTCTTTTGCGCTCCCCAAACGGCCCAGGACATGTCGCACGAGCCCGAGCACTCCTCATCCGTCCCCAACGCACACAAAGCACGACGAAATCCGATCCTCGTTGTCGTAATGGCACGTCCAAACCCCATTTCCATCTCCTCCTGCCCTTCTTCACGCTCAATGCTCACGCACAGGGCGTGGCGGGGACGGGCAAGACGACGCTCGCGCTCGCGCTCCAGGCACGCCTCGGCATGCCCTACATCGAGGGCGACGCCCTCCACCCGCCGGAAAACATCGCCAAGATGTCCGCCGGCACCCCGCTCACCGATACCGACCGCGAGCCGTGGCTCGAGCTCATCCGCGCCACCGCCGAGCGCCTTGCCTTCTCCCCGTCCTCCTCCTCCACCTCCCACTCCGACCCGGCGTACCCTGATGCCCCGGGCGTGCTCGCGACGTGCTCTGCGCTGCGCGGGTACTACCGCGATATCCTCCGCGGCACGCACGCGCCTCCTGGGCTCCCTGTGGAGGCGAACGGGAATGGGAACGGGACTGCGAATGGGAGCGGGGAGAGAAGCCTCCCTGCATACTTCGTCTACATCAAGGGCGAGCGCGCCGTCATCTGGGAGCGCATATCCGCGCGCGAGGGGCACTACATGAAGCCGGGCATGCTCGACAGCCAACTCGCTGCCCTGGAGAGCCCCGAGGGCGAAGAAGGCGTCGTGATCGTCCCCCTAGAAGCTTCGACGGAGGAGCAGGCGGACATCGCTACCCGGGAGCTGAACAAGCTCCTGCCGCAACCTCTGGAGCCACTTTCCAAGCTGTAGGGATCGTGGAGGGTTGCACTGCGAAGAATCTCCTGCTAGAACATACTTATAGATTGCTATAGACCTGTGTTTCTACATCTCACACGACCACTGGTTCTGCCACGGCATCCAGAAGCAACCCGTACCGCTGCGTCAGCGCATTCACTGCCATGACTGTATGCCGTGAAGGTCTTGTGTGGGAGCAGCTGCGTCCACCTTCGACTCACCACACGGAAGTTTTCCCAACAACAAACCGAAAATGATTCCTTCCACGTCTGTGCTACGTACACGATAGTGTAGGTACGTATGCGTATATAATCGCGACATCACGAACCGGCACCCCTCACCCACCTCGCTCGCACTCGAGCGCTCACCGCCCACGAAGCATGCCATTCTGCAACCCAGAGGGGAGAACAACATGCTCGCAGGAGGGAGACTGCATCAAGCACGAGTTCGGAAGGACGCAAGGCGACGGAAAAACGACGACGACGACAGGAAAATCGAGAGGACGACGGAGGAGAGTCAGGGAACGGCCGTACGTAGAGGAATTTGTCTCTGGAGATGGCGAGGAAACAGGGAGAAAGAGGCCATAGAGGAACGAGAGGAGAGGAGACGGACGGGATATGACCTTGACAATAAATAGAGTGAGGGTGACGCATACAGAAGACGACAAGCTTAACCCTAGACGCATAACATAGAACGAAGACCAGTCCGGACGCGGGGTATCAAGGTAACTCAAAACACGCTCACCGACGACATGGAACCCACAGGCGTGCTCGTCGTGCCTGCAAGATCCCACTCGCTCAGCTCCAACTCAAGGGCCGAGGGAAAATCGTCATTGGGCGCGATGAGCGAACCCGCATCCAGCGGTGATGCGTCTTGGGGAGCCAAGGGGAGCATGGCCAACAGCTTTTGCATCTCGACCTCACCCGCCCAGTCGATCTCCGGTAGTGTGGGCGTGGGCTGGGTCACCGGCGCGGCGGAGGGCGCCGGGGCCAGCTGAATTTCGGAGAACGACTGGGATCGTGACCGGGAGGGCGCATCAGCAGGCAGAGGAGCCTGCGGCGACACGGGAGAAGGCGCAAGGATCTCACGGAAGAGGTCGTCCATCGCGACTTCGTCCACGGCCGAGGGAGCGCCTTCACCGATCTGGATGGTCGGCGGATAGGTAGGTGTGGGGATGTTGAGCTCCAGCTGGAGGCGATTCGACGAAGATTCAGATCCACCCGCTGCAGGGACACCGATGATAAACGAGGGGCATCGGTGGTCGCCACCCGTGCTAGGTGGCGAGTGGAATCGAAGTCGTCGGGTTCAAAGAGAGTGCTGGAGCCGGAAGAGTGATTTGATGGTGCGGGAGAGATAGGGAAGAAAGGGGATGGGGGCACAAATACGGGGAACGTAGTTGTGGGAGGGTGACCAGACGTAACTGCGGAGGGCGACGAGGAAGAGGAGGCGGAGAGGGATAATGAGGGGGCAGAGGGGACGTTCAGGGGGAGGCCAGAGGCCGCGAGAGCTTTCATGACAGCTTCCCACCCGTTCTCAAGGGTCTTGATTCTCTGCCGGAGCTCTTCATTCTCCTGGTCTCGGGCCCTATCCTTCTCGCGCTCTTCATCTTTATGTTCATGGGAACGTGACCGTTGGGAAAGACCCATGCCCGCACGGAGCTGCTGGTTCTCCTCCTCGAGCTCCTGGACACGGCGCTCGAGGTATGCGAACTGCGCCTTTCGGCGGTCGCGGGAGTTCTGGGCAGCGATACGGTTACGGTGTGCGCGTGCCTCTCTACGCTCCTCCGGAGTAACGTCAGAGCGGGCGCGCTTGCGTGGAGGACCTGCCAAGTCCGAAGCGGGTGAGCTGGGGGACTGAGGCTCGGGGGATGGGGAAGGGGCAAGGTCCATGTCGGCGGGGCGTTTCATGGTGGGTCGTTGATGTGGAATAAACCGCTGGGGGTACGTGTCTGAACAGAAGAGAAGAGACAGGTCTTGTAGGAGAAGCAGACTGCTTGAAGGAGATGCGAGGGTACGTGGTGGTCGTTGAGAAGGCGGTGTGGACACGTAGCCCAACACGTATAACACCGCCCGCCTGTTGTCGGCTATTTACATCCCTTCCTCATTTGGCATTCACGTGGATCCTCTCTGCCTCCTCGCTCCTCCACGTCTGCCCCCTTGCCACGCCGGCCTTTGACTTGACACTTTCATTCATAGTCCGCAGCACCATGGGCAAGAAGAACAAGGTCCAGGAACCCGTTGCGAGTCTGACCAGCGTCCAGAACAGAGACGTTATCCAGCGGTTAAACTTTCTCTACCAAGCTAGCACCTATGTGAACTCCATCGCCCCGTCACTCGACGGCTCGATCAGCCCCAACAGAGGCGCAAAGAAGAAAAAAAATACGATAAGGCATCCGAAAGACACGGCGGAGTTGTCCAGATGTTATGTCGGGGCGATGCGCATCATCGGTCAGAAGACCATGGTCAGGATGTACGGAAGCTACTCTCCTTCCTTACTGCGCAGACAGCTCCGACTCACCGTTTTGTAGGGATCCGACACTCAAGCGGACACTGTGTAAGCAGTGCGACACTGTTCTCCTCCCAGGTTCTACCGCGTCCGTTCGAATCAAGAGTACGTCCCTTAGGGCCAATGTCGGTTCGTCTCCGTGGACTCACAACACCCTGCAGCATCAGGCAGTCATAGACAGGTCGTCACATACACCTGTTTGGCTTGCAATTCCAGCCGCAGGATACCTGCACCTCCAGTCCTGGATGCGAACGCGGCTACGCCAGCCTCGGCTGGCCCGTCTACCGTGACGGCCCAAGCCGCGCAACCTTCCGCATCGGCTGCAACACCTGGTGTCCTCGCCGAAGCTCTTGCTGATATAATGGATGTCAACCCTCCCACACGCCTGGCGGAGCCCTTGCAGAGGAAGGGGAAAAGGCGCAATCGTCAACGCAGAGCCGTTCCTCGTGTCCCTCCTCTTTTCGAGCGCCCAGGCCACGTTGTATTCCGCGGTACTGAGCAGCTCACTGAATACTCTGCCTATTAATGCGATTATCTATCATACACAACCTACACGATACATAGATGCGCTGTCCATGCCCAGTGGTGTACGCTGTCCAACGTCCGTGCTCTACACGTCGGCGAGTATCCTCACCAAAGTCTCCTTCACGCTCTTCCGCTCCCACCCCAGCCGCATACCCTCCCCGACCTCCGTCGCCGTTCTCGATGCCTCAGGCGGCACAGCAGGGAACATGACACTTCCTAGTACCTCATCATCAGGCCCATGACGCACCCTGACTCGGTGCGACACCACTCTCGGGAATATCCTCGCCACATCCTCCTCTGACACGTCCCAAACCTCGGGCCACGCCTGCCTCATCCTCTGCTCCTGCACCTCCGAGGGGCTAACCTCATGTGCAAGCTCCCCAGCCTGTCCCAAGACGGCGTCGTACGGCGTCGGGCTCCACTGCAAGCCGTCCTCAGGCTCGACGTGCACCCGCACCCCCCGGCCGCTGAACTCACCCGAGTTCTTCCCCTTCTCGCCCCCCTTCGCCATCCCGAACCCGGGTTCCCCATTACCATACCCGCTGCCATTCCCATTCCCGTGCCCGCTCCCGTTCGCAAACACACTCTCCGCACTGCGCCAAGCCTCCGATTCGTTTTCCCAGCTCTGCGCGTCTTCTCCGCCCACGCCCCGCTGCTCCCGCTGGATCCGCGCCTGGTGCTCGACGAGCGTCGCGCCGACCGTGTCCCCGCCGAGCACGCGGAACGCGCGCGCGAGCGCCTCGGCGTCCGCGTGCGCCCGCGCGGTGAGCAGCGTGCCGTCGAGCGCGGGGTGGTGCCGCGTCGCCGCGAAGAGGTCGAGCAGGTACTGCTCGAGCGATGGGTGCAGCGCCGCGCAGGGTGCGGGCGGCGCGGGGACGTGGCCGGACGTCCAGGCGAACACTTCCGTGGCGTTCACGGAGGGGTAGAAGATCGGGGCGGCGAGGGGGTACGGGCGGGCGAGGGAGCGCAGATGACTGAGCTCGGCCGCTGGGAGCACAGGGGGCGTTTGGGGGGTGGGCGCAGGGAGCGGCACTGGGCGTCGCACGGGGGATGGGTGCACAGGGATGGGTGCGGCGAAATAGGAGTGGACGAGATGCGGGAGTGCCTGGGAGGAGGCGACGGGGGTGCATCGTGGCGTTGGGGTGTGCGATGCTCTGTAGGTAAGGTAGCTTTGCCGCACGGACGAAGGGAGCGATATGTCAACACTCATGGAGAACTTGTCGATCTACGAACACAAAGACAGACATATGAGCTATGTTGTGTTTGCGACATGAATGAAAGGAAGCATCGTTACCAGACCGCGCAAGATCGCAGGCCGCTCGTAAGGGTCAGCCTTGCAGACATAGACCATCAGGAAGCCATCGGGTAAATTCCATGTCCCGTCCTCCCCGTCAGGATCTTTCCCTGAGAGATCGGTGTCGTCATCATAGCCATCGAAGACAATTCTCCCCTCGGTGAGGGCGCGCATCAGCGCACGCTGCGACGGTGTAGCCGTATGCTCCAACCCAGACACAACTACAGCACGCGGCAGAGGCGACATTGCACCCCCAGACCTGTGTATTCGTTCACTGTCCGTGATGCTCTTTTGCGCCCGCAAGCTGTCAGGGGAGGTCGGACCCGTCGGCGTCGACTCGTCCGCCTCCGCGATGTCTTCGCCACCGAGAGGCGAGAACAAGGACGAGAGCGGGAGCGGATCTGTTCTGAGACGATGAGACCCAAGCCTGCCTTTGGACGCATTGGACCGGACAGTCGAAGCTGGGGTGCGATTCGTCAGGAGAGGCCGTCGGGACGAGGCCAGGGACGATGCATCGAAAAGCCTGTCTTCCTCCTCGCCGTCCGTGCTATCGGCGGGGAACGACGCAGAGCGGGCTGGTGCTTGGCGCACGGTCCGTGGAGACTTCGTTGGGCTTCCGAGGGATATGGAACCCGAGCGTGGAGTACCCTCCACACCGCCGCGCGAATGTGGACGCGGGGTGCTGCTTCGGTGGGAGGAGAAGGAGGAGTGCGCCGTCCTGCGGAAGAAGAGCGATCTGAGAAATACGTCAGGCCGCTCTTCCTGTGCACCGACGTTGGAAAAGGGGAAATGTTTAGGTCCTGGCCGAAGGCGG
The DNA here is from genome assembly GCA_022814645.1 of Ganoderma meredithae. NCBI lineage: Eukaryota > Fungi > Basidiomycota > Agaricomycetes > Polyporales > Polyporaceae > Ganoderma > Ganoderma meredithae. The sequence goes on from JAKLMY010000140.1 coordinate 28,284, forward strand.
CCACTTGACAGCTTATGGGCCGGTATCTTCTGTTTATGCGTGGACATTCCAAGTACATGCTGTAAAGTCTACAGATTGCAGTGAGCATGGCGGTCCAAAACCAGGAGTAAGGAGAGGAAGGCGGTGGGGTTGACATAGTTTCATGGCTGAAACCGAAACATATTCCGGCACTATTCTGACGCAATGACATGGTTATTGGGATCCCATTTCAAGTCATTGGTAGGTGCGCATATCATATAGGTCACCTGGAATCTATTCTAGCGTGTACGAGAATCATGAATATGGGACATGGGACAATTCATCCCCCCACGCACATATAGCAGAGTGTGGAGAACCAGGAAGTTTGTGGATGCTCCGAGGTACCGGGGTGACTGCGGAGCATGCGCCCAAGGGACAGCCAGCCGCCTCTCCTCGTCAAGCGGGCCACTGCTTCTCGTGCACTAAGCAATTGGGCATAAGTCCCAGGACGTCGTAACGCCTGAGGTGCTTTCCATCGGTCGTGGACGAGAAGGACTTCAGAAATCTGATATTAGGAACGGTCACTCACCAGCGCGACAATGTTCACCACCAATCCGACATCCTCTTCCCTCGTTCGAAGGATTAAATGGAGTCCCGAGCGTGACCCGTGGTTGCGTTCCACCTTCACGGTACCGGCGGGGCGAGGTTGGGCAATGAGACATATCAGAAGGCTCTGAAGGACGACAGGATCCAACGGGAGGTCTGGGTGGGCAGCCCGGGCGCGCGCCAGGAGCCCCGGGAGATAGTCAGATGTTCCAGGAGGTACGATGGTATCCGTCGTCGTGGCAAGTAGCATTGTTGAAGGACTCGAATCGTCAGAAGGGGCGAGGAACTTGTCAAGACCACGCTCAAAAATACCGTGACAGCAAGGGTACGATCGTCAGCCAAAAGTCCCAAGAGACCGCTCCAGCAACCTTGACATAGGATCAAAGACGAGTTTGAAGGCAATCTGCCGTCGTGGTAGCAGAGCTCAGAAGCAACGAGCGCCGTCGAGCCCGATGTTGAGCGTTGCAACTTGCAAGGCGTTGCACCTTGGCCAACGCTGAGGGGGTCAAGCGCCCAGGCACAGGCAGACCCGGGCCGACCGCGTCAGGGTTCGCTACGTCATATTTGCGCAAACATCCCACATCCAAGAAAAACTCAAACTCTGCCGTAAGACTGGGAGAAAGTGTCTGCCATGGAATTTCAAGCGTACTGTGAGGACCACAGCCATGGGAGGCCCAGAGCCCGGGAGAGTACAAAGTTCAATTGAAACTACTTCGTCTTCTGTGACCTGGCACCGAGTTCTGACTTCCGATACCCTGCGAGTACTGGCTTCCTAGTGAATCGGATGAACGCTGGAAAACCCACGAAATTACGACTCATAATATCTCATAACAATTGACATCCATTGGCTTTCTCAGATTGTCAAAAAGGACCAACAGTTAAGCCGTCGGTGAGCAAGCTCCCGGATCCGGTCTATGTGTAACCGACTGTAGCTGGCGGGCGATAAGAGAGTGTACCGAGCATAGTGGATCTAAGACCTAACAGTTTTGACGCGTAAGCTTATTCATAAATTGAAGGTCGGACCCGGTAAGCTCACGAAGCCGCGAGAGAAGGGGCCACGAGGCAACTCCCGTTTAAACCTCTCTGAAAGTGAGCACGACGAGACGGCTGTAGTTTCCAGTTGACGATCGCTCGCATCTGTCGACAAACAAACTATCAGGTTCATGCCTTGATTCCCTTCTCTTCGACCCCGCTTGCTCCTCCGAGTATCAAGCAATGTCCCTTGCAGTCACCGGCCGGTGATTGACCCGATCGAGACCGGCCTTAAAAGGCTTGTCCCCATTGGAGGCTGGCAGCACCCGTTCCATCGTACGAGAGTAGAATTCGTGTGGTTTGAAGAGGCCAGGCAGGAGCTTCCACGACTTCTACGATGTTCGTATTTCGGAATGCGAGGTAAGGTATTCTTCAGAAAGGTCGGATGCGTTTCGCTGGCCAATAAATCCTTGTTTTCATAGCGGTAAAAACGGCCGGAGAGTTTTGAAATGGGGGCGAACCTAGTTGGTCGAGGCGGAGTGGCAAAAGGGGATCGATGTCAGTGGCACTGTATGAACATCAGCATTGCTTCACCGTGGAAACCTACAGCTTATCCCGGTCAGAACGCAGCGATTTCCACCGTACCCGGGACGCTTCCTAGATGAACTGATTATCTGCTACCGCAGGACGAACCTCACCTGGACTGTCGCGGTGACCGAGACCACCGTGCTCATTGCCCGTAAAACCCCCTTAAACCCTCGTTAACACATACATGCACTCCGCGGCACTATTGAGATAACAGCACATTCCTTAACGACGAATGTACCGATTGAGAATGCCCGATCCTCGAGGTATTAAGAGGTGCTCGGTTCCTCATTTGACCACCGATATCGCGACATCAGAGCAGCGACGAGCGTGTCAGTGTCACATGCGACCACGACGCTGAGGTTTCGAGGCCCGACGCGCGATCCGCAAAGATTTAGTGCGAACCCTACGTCGTGGTCTCCATCGCGAACCCGCCCGCGGAAGAGAAGACGTGGTACACACTTGGCGCATATCCGGGCACAGATGGGAGCCTCTCCGTTGCAGGCACCAATCACGGGCCTCCAGCCCTTGAAGTCTGTTGCCGCTCATACGTACGGACCAACGGCCCCAGTGGCGTCTCCAAAAAAAGCCTTACATGGGCGATCTGCTCCCCTGCCATGTTCCCATCATACTGCGCTCCAGACAGAGCGCCGAGAGATGTGGTAGTTTGAGAAAAGACCTCCAAGCAAGGTTTGGGGGAGTGACATGTACATAGCCATCGATATGATGCGTCTATGCAGACACGCGAGCGTTCCGCTCGTCCTTGTGTTCGATCTTGGGCTTCGACGAGCCCTAGTGGCGCTGTTGTGGTGCATCGGATAGTCGGCATCTGTACAACAGACGCGGTGTGTAGCTGGATATACTGGCATTTGCCACTGGCGACGACAACAGTATAGATGGTCTGAGAGTGTCCACCGAGACTTGTCGGCGTCCAGCGTGCGTGCACGTGGACGGGGACGATCACAGACCCTGCCTAGGCTTACGCAGTCTGGAAGTCTGGAAGCAAGGCAGCCTCGTTTACTTATGAGCCGTTCTTGGCAAGCCGGTCGAGAAAAACGGGTGGGAACGAATTATCGCTCCCGCGAGCCATGCTCGCGGCCAACTTGTCAATTGGTAATGCAGCACCTTCATGGTGGCACTTTAGCATGGCACGGGACGGAACCGACGTGCACGGGCATCTTAAAACTGTAAGGAGGGCGGGCGGCACGTCCTTCGGCGAGCTCTGCTGATGATTTCGTACGACAATGGATTGCCTGGCCATTCGATACAGCCACGGGTGACCAGAAGTGAATGATGGGCCACGTTGAACCACTCACCGGCTAAACGGTCAATGGCCCCTGATTTCATTATGGAGACTCAGAGCGTCGAGTGTGAGAACTCGACTGCCAAGTGACGCATCTGTTGGGTGGCCATCCGACGGCTTCCGATGCCTGCAACCATATAGAATAGACGTGTCAAATTTCTCAAGGTTGACCGGAGCCTCACCTGGCGATGGGACTTCGATGGGGTAGCCGGGGAAGGGTGTTGATCCACGAGGCTTATAACGCCGTTCTGCCGTGTGAAGACCGGACATGGACACACCCATGAGGCCGCATAAAGGGACCCCAGAAGGGCCCGGAATATGTTCGCCCGTGATGTGCGAGGATGTACCGCACGAGTATCGGAGAGGCAAAAAAGATGCCCAGAGCAGCGATAATCGCATGTAGGTGTGCCGGGATATGGTTGGACTCTTGTTATGTCTGGATGAAACTGGGAAAAGGTGAAGCACAGGTCTGGAAGGCCAAACGGGAGAAAGTTGATTCTGGGTAGCGCCCGAGCGTAAGGTTTTTCTTGGGCTTTGCAGTAGGGCCGTATTCGAGTTGTTTGATGTTTTCGTTTGCTGGTTGTCCTTGGGCTGCTGCGCTGATATGGCAAGAGAGCATCTGTGATCCGGAATCGGAGGATGAGAGGGAGCGAAAGGCGCTGAGTTTGTGCATGATCAAACAAAATCAAGACGAGGCTACACTGCCTTGAATAAAAGGGTTATATTAATCGGATTGCACATCCGCAGTTTAGCCATTGGCACGAAGAAGATAGCGAAAAACCAATGCGAGTCGTTATCCGGTTCAGCGCCGAGTCTGTTGCATTTTGAAAGCGACAAGATGGACATCGCAACGATAAGAGGGCGAGCGTATCAAGGGAGTGGTTCAAGCACAGACGAGCCATAGTGAGTGGAGGTGGATGGAGGCCATTGGCTGGTGGCGACGATGGCGACGGTCCCGCCGGTAGGATCTGAATCTGAGGATCAGATGCATCGGGGAGTGCTCAGTGTGTCCCAACTGGGGGCCCGCCCCGCCGTTGCTTGCGACGCCCCATCTCAGCTAGCCCCGATATGCCTCCCTCCGTTTCAGCATTCATCATACGCGGACAAATGTGCGAAACGGGAGACTACGGACCATGCACGCTCTCTGGGGGTGACAAGTCGCCCACACAATAGCGAGGATGTCGACTGCTTCGTGGGACGGCATGTGTCTTGTGGCAGCATCACACATTGAACGGCCCACGTCGACATGACAATCGCTCCTCTCCTGGCTGATTGCACACGCATACAGGCTGCCCCTGCTTGTCCTCCGAATCAAGATTGAGGACGTACAGCCTGAGCCTGCTCGCGCTTCCCCCAGTTCCCCTGGCGCCTTACCACCGAGCACTGGGGCCCGGTGACGCGCACCGTCGACCTATATTTCCACTTCTCCCGCGCTCCATTTCTCTCTTTTTCCCTCCGTCGATGCTGGTCCCGCGCAGGCGACCCCGGGTCCTCCAGCTCCTCTTCTCTCCCTAGCTCCTCCGCGCACCTCGGCCTCCACCACGACCCCCTCCTCGCTCCCATCTCTCCACCCCATCTTGTCGCCTTACCCTTCCTCACTCTTCCTGTCCTCCCATCTCGGCCGGCTCGGATCTTCACCTTAGTCTCGCTCTCTAACGACCCCCAAGAACCTTCTACGCATACCGGACCGTTTATTCATCCTACATGCATGGCCGATCCCGTCTTTTCCCTCACGATCGACGACACCTCTCCGCTTGTACTCTACTCGCCCTTCCCAGACACCTTCAGTCAGCCACAAACTGGACAGGGTTGGAACCCATACTACACACGTTCGGGTTTCGCGTCGATCGATTCCGGTGCCGGGGCCTCTATCTCCTCTGCGATCGGCAACGGCACCAGCCTGCATATCACTACCGCAGACGGCGCCGCCCTGCAGATAGCCTGGAACGGTGCGTTTCATTCCCTGCGCTCTCTCACATTGCCTCTGTGTCTCGTCCCACTATCTCTTCACCGATGCTGTGTGTGCGAGCGCGTTTCACAATGCCTGCGGCTGCCGCCCTCTCGTGCGCCCCCCGCCAGCGCGTCCCTGCGACGCGAACGGGGAACGAGGCGGGCAGGCTCCCTCCCATACGCAGCGAAGGAACATGCTTCGAAATTGTGAATGCCGCTCGGTGTTCGCGGGCTGGCAGACGATGATATGTCCGTCACGCGAGGGCACAAATCTCAGAAGCGCGACGATATCCCCGCGTCGCGTTCTTCCGCACATTTCCATCGAACGTCTAGGTCTGGATCGCTGGGACAGGTTCCCAGCGCTCCGACCCTCCGTCGCGGTGCCGTTCTCTTCCGTGGTGGTTCTGCCCCTGCGCCTGATGGCACATCGACGATGGATGTATGGGGATCCATATGTTTGCGGCGGCGTCGCTGTTCCCCCAGAGTGCTTCTTTGACCGACCGGTTGCCGTTGGCGAGACGTGGGGATGCTGGGCGGGCGGAGAGAGGGTGATCTGATGATCGTGGATCCTTGCCGTTTGTCATCGTGCGCTTGACAGAATGTGCTCGTCACGGGCTGTGCGATCCCCCGAATTCGTCATACTGAACGGAGGGTTATATGTCGCATCGGGAGCAATGGTTATCCATGGGGCGTGACCCTCCTGCGGTTCGTGATTTGGGTCGGTGTGAGGCGACCGGAGTCCTCATTCACAGCAACGCCCTTGCTGTCTGACAAAGGGTCGCTGTGACGCGGTCTCAATCGGACTCCGTACGGTCGGGCTCAGCTCACGTCGCAGAATACGTGGCTGTGGACACTAGTTCAGGCATATTTTCGCCGGGTCTAGTTTCGTTGACTCACTCCCATCACGTTTCCATGAGAGAAGTCACTCTGGCCTTCCCTTTCAGAGTAAGCTGGCTGCGGCTCAAACATATACTTACGCAATAGCGGCATGGTTGCAATGACCACCTTCAGACTGCCGTTTTCTGTGGCCCGGTGGTCATCCTCAAGCACGGTGCTAACCACATTTTGCTGGTTCCATAGGCACCGACATCACGCTCTACGGAACCCTTGTACCAATATCGAACGACGAGTCCGACTCCACGTACAGCGTCAATCTAGACGGCACCGATACTACCAACTTTCTCTCCTCGCTCACCACCTCTCCAACGGTTCTGACTGCAGACACCGACTTCCTCGTGTCATTCAAGGGTCTTCAAGGCGGTCGCCATACACTGCAGTTGACGTTTCACAACCCGGATGGATCCGCAAACGCCGGAAATTCGACGAGCGGCCTCGTCTTCGACCGGGCCGTCGTAGAAGAAGGCGCAGGAATGCTAAAGTAGGTGTCGGGGCCATTTACGTCACTTTGACTTGCCTTCTTCCACACGAGAGCGGGCGAGGTTGTTCCTTCCTTACTTAGGGTCCGCTCCTCCCAAAGTCCTCCCAAAGTCCCTTGTTTCGAACTCCATTCAAAGCCCCTTCTCCCTGCTTCAATACAATGCTGCGTAGTTACGCTTTCCCCCAAATGTAGCTTCGCCGCCACTCTCCCTCTTCTTTTCTCACTTTGGCGGCTTCCAAACCCTTCTGCGTCATTCTGTGTGGTTTCATTTGCTCCCATTGTTCCAGACACGTTCTGTACGCGTACTAACGCAGCTTCTTCAGTGCGAGTCCGACCCCGAGCCCTTCCCTGACGGGCACGGCCGCCTCGACCCCGACGCCTTTCACGACTGCGGTGACTGTGCCCCTCCCCGATAACGATACCGCATTTCGGGGCCAGTGGGACTTTGTCACGAATCTCCTGCCAGGGTCGGGCGCGACGTTTCATACAAGTACGAACGTCGGGGATAGGGCGACCACGATCTTCACTGGTGAGTCAATCTTTCTCGGAAAATTGGATAGGGTGCAGTCAGCTTGAGGATGGCTGTTATGAGGTCGTGCACCGCTTCGAGCTTGGCGATATTGGAGTCTGTGATGCGACGACGATGGTGCCGGAGGACATCGAGTGCGCAGCGTGGCCTTATAATAGGGAGCGAGACCCTGGCGAGAAAGCGGTGATGGCAACGTTAGAGTGGGGCTGATGGGGGCGCCGATTCCGAGGCGGGGAGACGGCAAGCGCCTATTCCCACGTCATGGAGAGTGCGCTTCTTGGGCCGCCGCATTCCGACTCGAGGCCTGTCTCTCCGTGCTTCCGTACAAAACGCCTCGCCCCGAAGATGGGCTGAGATCCATATACTCATACAGCTCTCCTCGGCTCGCCGCCTCCCCCCAAAGCTTCCCCACTGTCCTTTCTCCTTTCTCGTTCCTCGCCTGCTTCGCCTTCACAGCCCGCCCTCCTCCTTGCCTCCTCCTTCCGCGCGCTAACGCCATTGTACCCTTCCCTCCAGGCTCCGCCGTCGGGCTCACTGGCCTCACCACTCCCGACTCGGGTGGTTTCAACGTTTCGCTGGACAGCGGACAGCCCGTCAGCTTGTCTGGGCGCGCATCATTCACTTCATCGGAGCCCACGTTGCTCTTCTTCCGCACGGGGCTTGACCCGTCCGTCATGCACACCATCGAGGTCATCAACACCGGTCCGACGGGTGCGGGGGACGGAGCGGGCTCGCTTCTTGTTCTCGGGGCGGTCAATGTTACGACGATCCAGCCAGCGTACGTCCGTCTTTGTCTAATTCGCTTCGCGCGCACCAGCTTATCGGAGTACTAACGCCTGATCCGCTCCCCACCATTCCTGTCATACATATCCATGTCATTGCTTCCTTCAACCTTCGACGCCTCCCCGCGCACAATTCGTCAAATCTGCAAATCCGCGACCTCCGGCGCACACTAACCGCATGAATTTGCATTTATCACGTCGCTGATGCCGTACAGCGCGTCGTCCTCCGGCGCAGGTAAAGGGTCACGATTGCCTCGAGGAGTGGTGGCGGCTATCGCCATCGGGGTGACGCTCGCGGTCGCTGCGTTTGCTGCCGGCGTGTTCCTTATCATCAGGCGGCGGCGCACGCGTCGTCGCAAGCGGCAGATGCTCGTCAACCCGGACATCAGCCGCGCTCGCAACCTGGCGTTCTTGTTTTCGCACAAACGGCAGGCCGACCATGACCAACAGAAGGGGCTCGAGAGTGGCTATGGGGATAACGCGGTGTTGGACATTCGCAGCGCGACCCCCGACGAGGAGAAGGCGGCAGACGACTCGGACGAGTCAGAGGAAGGCGAGGGCGAGGGCACAGGGCGGCGGCGGCTGTCTGCGGCCGAGAAGGGCAAGCAGCGTGCCACGCAGAGAAGCAACACGTCGAAGAACTCGGATGGGAGCTACTCTATCGAGCTTCCCGACCTGACGATTGCGCAGGTCCCGCGGGGATATCTCCCTGCTTCCGCTGTCCCCTCGACCCCATCCCCTCCCAGGACGATAATACCGTCGCCGACCTCGCCGCGTAGCCCTGCCCGCCCCAGGGGGCCGCGTGACCTCCCAGGCCGCGACACGGGTACACGAGGCATCCTGCTGTCGAATCTCCCACCTCCAGCAGTCCAAGTCACGGATGAGAGCGTGTTGACCGTTCCCATCCCAGCGTACCTGCCAGAAGCGCGCATCTCACCACTGAGAGTAGAATTCGCAAGTGACGTACAATCTCGACCAGAAGGTCGCACAGAACGTGCGATTAGCACTGGCGCGATATCCCTCCCACCATCGCTGAAGCAGGCGTTGGCCCAGCAGCAGCCACCTGTCATTCTGACTGAGGCATCGGAGCCACAGGAGCCGCAGGAGCCACCGTCCCCTTCTCGTACGAGCCGGCTATATTCTTTCCTGGACTTCTCATCGACATCGAGTTCGCTATCACGCTCACAAAGACAGTCTGCGTCTAACTCGACAGGAAAATCTCGCAGCTCGTCGCGGTCGAAACGAGGCAGCGAGGTCTCGCAGACAGTTAACTGGGCATCACTTCCGCCCGATCGTCGCATATCGCTTGGTCTGTCGATGTCGGTCGGCGCTGCGACAGCCTCCAGACCCTCGCTATCTCCGAACGTCTCCCTGCACCCCGTACCATTGTCCCAATCTGCCCTTGCGCTGTCCACATCCGTTGATCGACCATTACCATCACCTGATACGCCGGCAATCGAAGGGCCGGACCAAGACTTCCCTTACGACACGAACCAGCTTCCGTCCCCAACCGACTCTATTCCCTACACCGTTTCGGACATTCATTTCCGCCACTCGACGCATTCGTCAGTGTCGATGCCCGCCGAGTCTCGTCGCACCTCCGCCTACCGGTGGAGTGGTTCTCACCGGCCGCCACATCCTCCTCTGCCTAGCGCTGGCCCTACGTCTCCGACGCGACCCTCGCACCGGCGAGGAGGATCCCAGTCGGGTTCGCAGAGTGTGCCACCGTTGATTGTGCAACGACTCCTCGGACGGGCTACCGGCTCGAATCCTGCGTCCCCGTTCGGAAGCCCAATCACCCCGCAGTTTGGGAGCATGCGAGGGATGACCACGGCAGCGCAGGCAATTGTTAGTGGTAGTACGACGCCGCCCCGAGGATCTGCCAGCGGACCGTCTACTCCCACCGTTCAAGTACCAGGTTCGCCTTCGCCGCCCGCGCCGGGATCGTCGACGACGACCGTGTTTGGATTCCAGTTGGGCCGCCGTGGCGAGCGGTCATAGCCCTGTCCTTCACCCCCTTGCAGTTCATCCGCCCACCCTTGGCGCATCCGCGCATTGTGTACATAACTTCCACCCTCCTTACGACCTTGCTTCTTGACTTCGTGCACTGCCTGGCGCGGATGTCACCTGCTTGCTTCGAGTTCAGTGCACAATGGAGTTGTTTGCTGCGCCGTTAACTTATCGTGACGTCCCTAATCGACTCGCGTTCCACGTTCCCCTGGCACATCTTGTCTTACGGGCGGCGCCAGTCGGTAACACCTTATGGTTCGCGAGGCGGGCGCCGCCCGCTTACTTGCTTAGTCCCCACCACCGCCCCCCCTCCCTCCGTCCTCCGCATGTCGCCGCTGTCGCTTTATGGACACTTGGACTTGTAGAACGCACTTGTATATACCACTGCGCCCTCCACCCGGGCCACTGTTGTTGTTTCCGATAACTACCCCGGTACCATCTCGCATCTCAAGGCTACCTCCGCTTATACTCGCTGCCATCACACACTGGCACGGAGCCTCGTAAAGTACCGTACCTCATCTCATCTATCCCGACTCGCCGAGCTTGGATTTGCATCTTCCTTTCCACGGTTCTGTCCTACACGACGGCTTCCTTTCATTCATGTTCCGCTTCAATTGTACATATAGCTCCTTCGCATTCATCAGCTTCCGTCGCGGCTTCACTTCATTTCTACTGTCACCTACTACCGTAGTCTTCTCCCATGAATTCGCGCCTTTCGACATCATTCTGCCTCGCATTGCCCGTACATTGCATTTCGCATTTGTGCTGCATTACGGACTCAGGCCTACTCGCATCTGTTACTTTTGCTGATAACCTGTGCCCTGCTCGTCCTGTCCCTCCCTCCCCGCATTCCTCCACAGCTCCCCTACCCTCACCTCAGCATCGTGCCCGAGGCCCCATCAAGGGGTCAAGGGCCAAGCACAGGTCGGGTGTTCGGGGGTGTGTAGCGTGCGCTGCGCTCGCGAGCCCTTACTTTTACTTAACGTACCTTACCAGAGATGCCTATTCCCGTCGACGTCGGGTCAGACGGTGTGTGTACTATACTAGCTACTGTTCCCTCGCTCCAATCGAGATTATTTGCTTGCATTAATATTGCCTGTTGTGAGGTTGTGGTTCCGGGTATGTCACCCCTCCGGACGATGACGTCGACGTATATTTACGACACGAAAGGTGAGTTTCGTTGCACTTCACTTTGACGTGACTCACTCTTCAAACTTCTAGTCTTTCATAGGATTTCGCGGCGAGATGCCTGGAGGCCCTGCGAGTCGCTAGATATGTGATTCTCTTGGGCCACGGGCCGCCGCCACGATCATGTCTCGGCTGAAAGTACGGTGTAACAAGGGCATTGGCAGCTGCACCGGCACACGACTCGACTTCTAGTAGCATCCCTCATGTGCAATCTCACCAAGCAGACCGTGATGTCATGGCTGTCGCCACCTACTTTTCGTTTGATTCGTCGGTACTGCAACAGCAAGTCCAAGAGCGAGAAAATGATGGTGGGACTCAGCCCAATTGCAAGCGATGTTCTGGCCGAAAGCGGCCACGAGTCGCGCAGCCAGGCAACGTCGACCGATCGATCCGATTCGCGACAGTGTGATCGAGGAGGCGCATACGACCTTGGTGACGCAGCCGGTCGCGCACATTGCACAACAAGAATGGACTGTGCCTGTGATGGCAAGGGTGCGACGGAGATGTGGCTCAATACAGCCCCCCGTAACCTGAGCTATGCACCAGCTGGTTTCGGCGGACGAGCAATCAAGACATTGGTGATGAACCAATTGCAGAAAAACGAGAGCGCTCGGACCGCACGAGAGAGCAGAGCAGAGCGAAGGAATGCGATTCGCGTTTGGCTGTGCAAACGCGTGCCGTACAACGTAGATACACATCGGCTTAGAGACACGAATGATAAGTCCATAATATGAAAAAAAAAACAATGGGGGGGCGCGGGTATCTGACGGAGAGGCGGGATGGAGGCCGGCAGAGGCGGAGCAGGAACATGCGCGAGCTCGCCCGATGCGTCGTACGGAAGACGTCAGATTCCAACACCAATTCGTGTCGCAAGCCCGGCCCGGGGGAGTCAGATGAACGAGACGATTGTGTCGACGATTGAGCAACTTGGCTTCACCGGCGTTGAAAACATCGAAACATTGGGAAGCAAAGAGGTCCTAGGACTTGACCATTTTGCGAAGTGAGGGAAGACCTTACAAGATGGACACGCTCTTAATCCGCACCCATCGGGAACGATTGAGATACAGACTCAGAATGTCGGGATAGCGGTCCGATTGAGGGCGAGCGAAGGAACATACATTCTGAAATGCATCGAAAATACAGTCTTAGAAAGAAAAGCAAGTTCAGGCGATGAGTACCGACGATGCTCACATACCACATCCCGATGTCCAGGTTTGTCGCATTGCATCATTGCGACTGTTTGGCTTCGAGATTTATAGCTCCCGATGCAAAGCCGCATCCAACGGCTTGATTCCCCTCAGACTAAACAAAACGACTTGAGCTGCGATCGATCACTTAGCCTGCATTGACTGCGACCCTGCAGCTCCAGGGACCAAGCCATTCTTTCTCCAGCCTGGTGAGGGATAACGTGGCCGTTTCGGTCCCTGGAGGCAGTCATGGTGCCCCTGGTGATCTTGAATTTCCACGACGAGCAAGGACGAGATTCACAAGGGGCCAAGGACGCCGATGTGTGGATGCTGGTCTGCAGTGATGTGTGGTTATCGCAGTCATCGGAGCGCCCGCACGTCTGGTTTGCACCATTACATAACTCTTCACCTAATCAACGGGTGACTTCACGCAAAGAGTAAGGTAAGAGGGGAGAAGAGATTCTTCTATCGTCTTCGCGGTTACTGTCGCTGATACAATTGGTATATACATAGAGGTATTTTGCATGGTGCCTGTAAACGAGAGGTGAGCGTCAGCGGCGTTGAAAGAGCAATTCAATAATGTGGCACTGTCGTTCACCGGACTCAGGCTAGAACAGGCCAACGGTCATGTCCAATGTTCACGCACCTATTGATACATTACCAAGTGATCTGCCGCCGTTCTTCTGGCCTCATGCGCTCAGTAATAAGCCTCTGCACCTGCGTACGACTTGCTCGGGGCGCCTTCGACCGCCGTTGAAGTGGTGGACACAACAGTGTCCGCGATAGATTGGGTTTCCAGGAGTTCAAGCTCTTCTGCCTGCCGGCGGACGTACTCCACTGAACCCGGTCCGAATGCTGGCGTAGGCTTCGCGTACGGCTTGACGACAGCGGCGAGCAATCCCGCGGGGATCATCGCTTGCAATTCCGACTGCGGCGGGACGGGCTGGAACGATATCTGCGCATACAAACACCGGGTGCATACGCCGTTCGATTCGATGCATGGAAGGGAAGCATAAGGACTGGACTCACGGTGTCGTTCATCTTCTTGTACCCGACCAGGAACGTGCTGATGTTCTCGAGCTCCTCCAGCACCCGCGCCTTCCTGCGCTCGCGGATTTCCTTCTCCCGCTCGCCGCTGATCATCCCGCCCGACGCATGCCCGCTCTTCAGTTCCTCCAACTCCTTCTTCGCCCAGATCAGGAACCCTACCGCAATACCGCCCTTGCTCGTGCCCCCGTGCTCGCCCGCGTCGACGCCCAGCCACTTCCGTGCCAATGCAGCGTGCAGTGCGGCCTCGTCCGCAAGGTACCGGCGGAGTTCGGGCGCGACCTCCTCACCGGTCTCGTCATCTCCGTGGGCATTCGCACTCCTGTCTCTGTCGCGGCCGAGCGACATTTTGAGTTTCGGCCTCGACGAAGCCCTGGATGCCCCAGGGGTCTTGACGAGCGAGCGCGCGGTGGCGTACAGGGCGGCGCATTCGAGGTGGAGCTTCGCGACGAGTGCGGGGGAGGGGTGGGACTTGGGGAGCGGCGGTCCGGGGGAGAGCGTGCTCTCGAATGCGGCTTTAGAGAGGAGTTTGCGGATCGCGAGGTTCTGCGCGTCTGCGAGCGCCATCCTGCCGGGGCCGGCAGGGGTGTTAGCTATGATCAGGGTCTCGGGCTAAGGGAGGTAGGGAGGGGCGACGGTGGGGGATAGGGGGGAATTGGACGCACTTGCTGAGCCCTATGACGACTTCCCTACTGATGTCGGGCGGACGGGGGCAGCTCATCCCAAGGGCCACCACCCGCGCGCGTTCCTTGTCCCACTCTGCAATACATTCCTTGCCAATAAACTCGTACAGCCCTGAGGCTTTGCAGAGGAGGGTGACTGCGAAGGCGAGCCGCTCGTCTTTGGCTTTGCGCTCCGCGTTGGAAATCGCGCGTTCGGTCTCATAGCGGCCTAGGGAATGGACCACCGCGCGAGCGAGATTGGAGATTGAGAAGGCATAGGTGAGGAGTGTGAAAATAAGTTCCGTAGGAAAGGTCGGAAGAGAAAGACGTGGCGAGTTGTGGAAGAGAGTTGAGGAGAGGGTGGTACGCCAACTAAAGACTTGTACAAGTGTTAGAATGGTGGTCAAGGGTGGACAAGAGTCAGGAGCGTACCTGGTTCAGCTCTTAGCGAGATCTCTCCGTTGTCGATACAGCTTAATATACCGTATAATTTAGGTATGTACTCGTCGAGAACCTGGGAGGGCGGGGGTGAGCTGATCTGATGCCTCGGCATGTCCTTGGCACTACCTCCTGCTCAAGTGCACCTTCATGCCAAGCCTTGTTCACGCAACATACGACCACGAACAGGCCTAAGCCACTGTACGCACCTTGACTAGCCTGAGGTAGTCTTTCTCGCCATTGTCCGTCCGTTTGCTCTCCTTGAGGGCCGCGCGGAGGTTAGCGCGGGCTTCTGTGGTTTCTGCAATGTCTGTGGTGTACGTCGCGGTGGAGTCGAGACATGCGTCCGCAAATGATATAGCACCAGTGGTCGGGAGTTCGTAGAGAAAGCTCGTCATTCTGGGCGCCGTCCTGGCGATAGCGGAAGGTTTTGTCAGAGTCCAAATATCCACCACCCATCACAACAGGCCATACACCGCTCGGTCCCGGGCCGGTATCCGGTGGGTGGATCAAACTTGGCGGTCGCTAATCTCCAACGTTGCATCTGGAATCGCACTTCCACGCCATTCTTGCGCGACATACAAGTCCATGCAGCACAGCGTTCCTGGCAGCACTGCGTCCTACCCTTGTGAGTCATTGTGTCCGGAGAGACTTCATAAGGACTCTCTGAATCACGTCCAGCTGCAGGGCAAACAGGCTCAACTGAGGGCCTTCCATTTGACATTATCCACATCCTGCTCGACTACACATCCCCCATCGACCTCCTAAACCTGTGCTGCTCTTGCAAAGCTCTCTATGCACACTTTCAGAACGATTCTATTTGGAAACACCTCTGTGCCTCCTACGGTCTCCGAGATTTCACCCACTTCGGCGACATCCCCCCTCGGTCTATCTACACCTCTCTCCTCTACCCTTATGGAGGTCTATTGGGCCTGTGGGCAGGAGATCATCCGTTCGCGGGGAGTATCATGGAATTCAGAGTCTCCACGGGTGACGAGCGTGAGCAGGGAGGCATCATAGGCGAGGTTTGGTATTTTCCTCGATCCCAAACATCCACAGACGATGCTATCCTTCCTCTCTATATCCGGGTGATGAAGATCAGCTTCGGTATTCTACCGCCAGACCTCTCTGGCCTAGACACAGACACACAGCCAAGACCAGTAAATGGCACTCCGCAGGTCTACGTCCTTTGCGACAGCGACACCCCCAAGCCAATCCTCCGTCCCTCTGGTCGGACGGACATTGTCCAAAATATCGGCACGCCCCATCTCTCCACCCTCGCATTCATACCCCAGTCTAAAACCGTGCACCACATCGAGTTCTACCGCCGGACGATCGACCTCCCCGAGTTCCCCAAGCCCGACGCGGCGTGGTTCGACCCCTCTCCTGGTCGCCTCCCCCGTCTCCCTGCCCTCCTCGACGAGCCCGACACCGATCAGAGCAACATGATCAAGATCTTTCCAGCGCTGCAGCTGCCCAAGACGTGGTGCTCGCCCACCGCGACCGCGCCACACCCCGCCATCTCCATCCGCTGCCCGCACGGCCGCCGGTGCGCATGCCACCCGACTCGCGTGCCTCCCTCGCCGTTCGCAACTCTCGAGCCGGCGCACCCGCAGTACTTCCCTTTGCGGCACCCGCTTCCCCTAGACACTGCTGCGGAGATGGACCCACGCTCGACCGGGTGGACGCTCGACAGCCTGGCAGGGCTGTGGTACGGCTCGTACGGTGCGCACGGGACAGAGGTGCTGCACGTCGCGCGCGGGACAGCGTTCTGGATGAGCGGGATGTGCGCGACGAAGCTCACGGGGGACGTGAACGTCCCGCGCGGCGCGGTGAGCTGGGTGCTCCAGGAGACGGACGAGTACGGCGAGGACCCTGCCGAGTTCTGGGCGGAGCTGCGCGAGGAGCGGCCACCCCGCGTCCTGACTGGGAGGGGACTGCTGGCTGCGAGGGGATTTGCGTGAGTTCACTCTCGTTTGCGTGACGGGTTGGATGTGGGCGTGGTGGATGCTGACTGTGATTGCGTAGGGAGTCGAGTGTTATTGGCCTTGTAGCGGCGATCAAGAGTCCGGACGAGATCCAGACGTTCTGGGCACCGCTTCAAGTGTTCCGGACATACAGACGGTATAAGGGCCGCGAGGGAGAGATCTATGGTCCTCCACAAAACGAGTAATACCTGTACCATGGTATTGATTCTGAGATGTTGCATTCAAACCTCGATGTCATGCATGCTACTGGAAGTCAGAATGGATTGCTCCTAAACTAAAACGTTACAGGGACATCCCTTGTCGGAAGGACAGGGTTCCTATGTTTATTCCCTGGACGAAAAACACTCAAGACCCGAAGGTCAAAGAGTCTCAGCCCTTCAAAAGGGCGTGTTCCAAAAATTTACGCAGCAACTTGCATCCCAGGGGGGGATGCACCAACATACGGAGACCCAACAGGCTGCTACCCCTCATACTTGAGCGTCCATAAGATGGTCCAGTGGAAACCTCACTACGCTGACAATGTCGACGTAGCCGCGTGCAGTATCATAGCCTGACTGTCTGACTGCAGTTGGCAGGCGAGATGTCCCACCATGTTGTTACCGTGGACCAATATACGCTGGTTTATGCCACCATGCCACTGCGACGGCAACGCGGTCGGGGCTTTCGAAATCTGGCTGCATAAAACAGAGCGGCACCCCACGGACCACAACAGGCATACAGGACGTCAAACCCCTGCCAACCAATGTAAACCAAAGGCATACGACCTTGCTGTGCGCATCCTTGGCCAACGGGACACGAGCTACCTTACGCACTGACAAGGGCGCGAAATCGCTTCGCGTGCCGCCAAAGAGGGGCCTTCCATGTCCCTTTCCCAGCTCAAAGCTAGGCGAACGGAATCGCCCAGCCTCGACGTCGAGCGATAAGGTAACAGCCTGCCTTGTCGGGGGCGTGCTGGTCATGCCAGAATACCTGAGGCAGATATACAAAAACCCTCGGTACCATCTGAGAGATACGTCTCCGGGCGTGGTCTGGGACCCTCCGTGCATGATACGTCCTACGATCGTATGAGCATTTCGGGGGTTGATCGCGCGAAGCGACCTGTACGGGCAGAATGACTAGGCACTCGGAATATCCGAGGCGATGCACTTTTGTGAAGGAGTGTTCCCCGAAGGAACGGTGAAGCCACACTTGAAGAGCTGAGCATACACCAGAGGCTTCCGCTCCGTGGGGCTGCCCCTGAAAGGCATGGAGCAGGCTAGACAAGTATCTGTCTCCTCAGAGTGTCGTCAGTCAAGACGGGAGCCTCCTGCACTAGTCCTCGTCCTCGGACAGAAGACAACACAAAAACATCACCGTGCTGGCTAGGCACGGCCAAATGGTGCATCCGACAGGTATAGTCTGCATAGATACACGCATGTTTTGGGATCGATCGTCGCTACTCACCATCACCGAGAGGCCGGCGGGTCTGACGGTCGCGCGCGCGCAACGTTTGGTGCGTCTGCAGGACTTTCGGGTCTGTATTGACTCTCATCGGTGACGGCGGGGACATAGGCACTATGCTATGCATGCGTGCTGGGGTGGTCTGGATATTTAAACACCATTCGCATCCCTCAGTTACATGCTGGGTGCAAGCAGCGTCGAGCTCGCTCAGAGGGCGATCGACACGACGCTTGCACACAAAGGGATAGATGCTTCGTGCCGCTTCGTTTGCGAAGGGTGCCACAGCTTCGCTCGGGGTTGGGCAGACAAGTGCCCTCCCCGCGTCCAAGCGATAGTCTCGTGCGGAGGTAAGTGAAAAGTTGGAACTCACGGGTGCGACCAACGCGCGACTAGGCTGCAGGGAGTTTGCAGAACTGTGCTACCCGACGATGGTGTCTCCTGGAGGCATGAATACTGTGTGGGAAGGCGCAAAGTGAATGGAAAGAGGGTGAAGCTACACATCGAGGACAAGGAGAACTTGAACAAGGAGATTAGGGGGGGCCTGAGCGTGAGGCTGCTGCGGTAATCAAGCGTGGCGCTAATGACCATGGAAAGATGGCTAGTTTCCCGAATAAGTAGGTTGGCTACCCAACGCTATTACTTAGAGCATCGCTAGTCGAGACTCGCTTGGGTCAAGGAGCATCGTATGCCATGTGCGTAATACAAGGCGAAGAGTCAAGTCCAGGAAGCAGTGCAATCGGTTGAGTGGTTGGGCAAATCCACCAAGACGGAGTTCGGCCAGGAAATTGGGAGCTCGGCTAGCGCTGTACGACCCGGCGAGCCCTTTGGACAATCTCACCCATTCGCGGGTTTCATTCAGGCAAGATCGACAGCTCCTATTCACCTGCCCTGCGCTAAGCGAGCAGTTTATCGGGCAGCGGCCTTCGCGTCTCTTACTCAGGACGTGTGATGCATATGGGCGCGCGGCGACTCAGGTGTGAGAACTGCGGAGGCATTGTGGCAATAGAGATCATATAGGCTCAAGGATTATCCCCAAACGACAGGTTGAGAAGGGCCGGTCGCTGTAAGCCATGAGATGGAATACGGCATGAAGGGGTTGAAGAAGCTCTTATGCGACGGCAAGGCGAGGTCCGCGGTGTTTGTTTGACGGTGGATCGTGAAGATAGTCTGGCATAACCAGCGGATTACAGGAGGCGTGGCCCATACCTGGCGTGCAGAGGCGACAATGTAGAATTGAAGGATGATGGTTGGACGATCTGTCTATGCAGTCGACCTATCCTGAAGGGCATGTCGATGCAGCAAGACCGTTCATGTGTCCTGCTATGTATTCAATGAGATATGTTTCAAAAAGGACGGTAAAATAGGAAGAGCGTACCATCAAACTCTGTCACCACGGCATGTGGGAAAAGAAATGAATGGCTTCGCAGAGTGCCATAGGTGCGGTAAACGGTACTAGCGATCACGACGGTACTTCGTCTGACACACCTACTTCTGCAACGGCTGGATGACCAGACAATTAGGGCTCAGGTGTTTGGGTGCAGCTAACTCTAAGCAGTGTATATTAGTTACGGGGTCGGGCTTTGGGAGGAGAAGTGAGATGGATGTGCGACGCCAGGAGGCACGGGCGCTTGAAAAATTAAGAGCGTGATGGAGCACCACGTGACCCAAGCCGCCGAGGAACTTTACAGTTCTAAGAGGTTGGATTCAAACTCCGCCTGTAGACCTCTTCCCCCGTATCTACCACTCCACTCCCCCGCAAGAATGGGCTGTAAGTCGTCGCTCCCGTCCTCCTCGCTCCCCAGCGGTCTGTATGGAGCCATGCTGAACGCACTGTTCTCCAGCCAACAAACCTCGTGGATTGCAGGCAGCGCGCAAGTTGCGCACTGACCGCCGTGAAAATCGCTGGGTGAGTCTGTCCATCCAGACCCCCTTTCTTCATCACCTTCCCATCCTGCCTTCATGTCGGGCACAAGCTCATCGTTGCGATATCTGCATCTTGCGATCTGTAGGCGGATAAGGCGTACAAGAAGCGCGCCCTCGGCAACATCTACAAGACCTCCCCTACTGGAGGTTCTTCCCACGCAAAGGGCATCGTCCTCGAGAAGGTCGGCGTTGAGGCCAAGCAGCCCAACTCGGCCATCCGCAAGTGCGTCCGTGTCCAGCTCATCAAAAACGGGAAGAAGGTCACCGCGTTCGTCCCGGTACGTCCTTCGCCATCGCGCTGTCGGCCGTAGTGCGCATCCGAGCAATCGGAGCGCCGGCTATGCGAGTGCTGACAGCGTCCAGTCCTAACCGTGCCGTTTTCCTTCGCAGAACGATGGTTGCCTTAACTTCGTCGATGAGAACGACGAGGTCCTGATCTCTGGTTTCGGTCGCCGGGGTAAGGCTAAGGGTGATATTCCCGGTGTCCGTTTCAAGATCGTCAAGGTGTCCGGTGTCGGCCTTCTTGCGCTCTGGAAGGAGAAGAAGGTACGCGGACGTCCATCCGCATCCACCAATCGCCGACATTGACGCTGAACCTTGTCTTGCAGGAGAAGCCCCGGTCATAAGCGCGTCGCATATACTTGCTGCCTCATTCGTTCATCCTTGCTTTCTTGAGCCACCAGGGCATGTCATGTCTGTACCAATTACCATATCGTATGATCGAGAATGAGTCGTATGCACTATGCCACGCAGTTTACTCCCACATGCTCAGAGTACAATCCACGTTGACAGGCTGTCTTGAGCTTCTGACATGAATACATATGCATGAACCGGAAGATCCGCCAACTTGTTCTGGACGCGAAAAGTGGCGAGGTTTTTTATCGCAAACGGGAATTGCACTTCTTTAGATGAATGGCGCACACTAAAATGTCATTCGTAGGTCGAGGACAGGGACACGACAATTTCGCGGGAGATGACGAAACAGGTGGCATGAAACGGCAAGGCATATTCGGGAGAATAATCAAGGAGTGTACTACTACTACGATCGAAACCAGTTGCAACGCGTGCAAAGTGACAGAAATTATGCGATGTACAATAACAGTCAAAGAACTGAGCAACTCGTCCGTCGTCCACGACCGTCGAGGGTGAACGCAAGAAAGACCAAAACGGACACCCACATCCTCGCCCATGTGGAAGCACATGCCGTCCTGTCGCGCGGGTACTTGGGTTCCCAGTGGCAAGCTCAGGGCTTGATGGGCACACCTTGGCTCTCAAGGTATCGCTTGAGGTCGGACATGAGCTCGAGCTGCTCCGCGAGTGTGAGGCTGCTGACGATCGTCTGCAACACCGAGCCGACGGTGACGTTGTTCTGGCGGATGAGACTGCTGTAGTAGACGTAGGTGAAGACGCCCATGAGGAACCTAGGGGACACAGAAACGACGAATCAGCATGCCGACAGCCGTAGGAGCAGAGAGTGAAGAGAAGAGGTCACATACTGGCAGTCCATGCGGTCAGTCATGCCGCCGTGTCCAGGGATACTGTGGCCAAAGTCCTTGATATCGAAGGCGCGTTTGAAGCCGGAGGCAAAGAAACCGCCGAAAGGTGCAACGAGCGACGCGAAACACGCAAGGACCAGGAGATGAAGCTGGTACGGCGCGTAGGGAATCGTGGTCTGGCTTCCAAGCTAACGATGGAAAGGATCAGTTAGCAAAGGCTAGCTCAACGAGGATCACGAGCACCCAACTCACGAGGGGTGCAAGGAACACGCGAAGCGGGAGGGGCAAAGTCCAGTCGCGCCACACGAAGACTGGGTTGGGCGTGCAGTGGAATTCACTGCTCCACGCGCTAACGCCAAGATCATCAACAGGGCAGATCATGTAGTCGAAGCGCATGAAGTAGGTGCCCCAAAGGAGACCGAAGATTAGCGTGCTGAAGAAGGCGCCGACGAAACCCTCGACCGTCTTCTTGGGCGACAGCTTGATAAGAGGGGTGCGGCCAACGGTGATACCCCAGACGTAGGCAAAGACGTCGTTGCAGATGACGAGGGAGGCGGGAACCCAGAACCAGATGAGACCCTCGAGGATGTTATTCACGATGAAGTGGCTAGAAGTGAATGTGAGGTGACGGATTGGCGGCGAAGCCATGCCGGACGAACCTTGAGACGACGATGAGGAGCAACGTCATGTGGACCCAGCAGAATAGACCAAACTGCTGCTTGAGGTAACCACGCTTGAGGGACAACACGAAGCCAACGAAGCCGATCAAGTACAGTGTGAAGCTGACGAAACGGTGGTTCGTGGCGAACGGCGTTAGCTGCGCGTTGGAGAACACGACGTGCTACAACAGCGAAAGATGAGCCAAGGTATACCAGAAGGTAGGGGCTGGACGAACCTTGAAGTAGTAGATGATACTCTCGCCATACAGGAAGTAATTCGTGACAGCGAAGAAGTACCAGTTCAGGGTCTTGCTCCATGGGTCTCGTCCCCGCACGTTCTCCCCGCCGCTGTCCTTCCGCTTCAACGAGAACAGCGCGGTCACCTCCCTGTACACCAAAGTCTGACACAGCATCACGAGTATAACCATGTATGCATGACCCATGAGCAGCAGAGCTAGCCAGACGAGTCGCGTGAGCACAATGCTGCATTCTTGCGGCGGAACGGCAGTCCACTCACTAATGAAACCCCCAATCATGATGAACGTCCAAAGCGTACGGGTCACGAAGCTGGCCCTCTTCTTGACTTGCTCCTTCTCCTCAGGCGTAAGCTGCTTCTCGGGCGGGTTCTCGATGTCGGTCCGTCGGGGTGGTGAGGCAGGCACCTTCTGCGGGGTAACATAGGTCGCCTGTGCAGGCGGCTTCGACTCGGGAGCAGGCGCAGGCGCAGATGCATGGCGCATGGGCGGCGAAGGAACGGTGGGAGCAGGTGCAGGGGGCTCTTTTTGAGGAGCTGGGGGAGCGGAGCCATTCACCTTGGGCAACGAGCGGGCAGCACCATTTACGAGCCCGGGCGCGACGACGGGCTGAGGTGTCGCCTCTGGATCCGGCTCTGGGGTCGTGTCCTCCTCCAGCGACGCTGCCAAAGCATTCACAATCACCGGCGACGTCGCAACGGGGGGCGTCGAATCGTCCCAGCGTGCCGAGGTCTCTGACGGCGAAGAGTCAGCAGGCGGTACGTCACTGTCCGCGGCTTTCTGTGCTCTAGCAGCGGCGCGCGCCGCTTTCTCGAGCTGACGTTTTTCTGCGCGGGCCAACGCTTTTTGCTTCTTGAGTGCGCTCTTGGACGGCTTTGCGGCAGACTCGGAGGCACTGAGACCGCCACATGTAAGCACACGCCCCAGGGACAGGACCAGCCGGGGCCACGGAATGAACGGTGCGTCATACCTGTCGGGCTGCGATGCGGTGGTCTCGTCGATGACCTCTTCCTCAGTCTCTTCCCCAGACTCGACACCGAGTGCCTCCCAGGCAGTTTTGGAGGTGAATGCTGCTCGTGAGGACATGATGGAGGTGGTGGGACGAGGAAATAGAGCCTAGAGCCGGTGACAGTAACACTCCCTGCATATACACGTGCTACCCGAAGTGGTCTTCCCCTCCAGACGCCCGCCACCGCCCATGGCAGACACGCAGATCCAGAGGAAATCACCCCATCCTATTTCCTTCGAGCACCGCACACGGCAAAGAGGGGATATGTGATACAGAACAACAACTATTGACACCGGTTTCTGCGACAGGACTTCTACAGATACTAAAAAGACATGTGTATATGCGATGTGTATGGTGGGGATATGCGACGAACAGTGTGGGGAGAGCGAGTTAATCAGTGGATCGTCCGGGGTAAATATGGAGTGAGTAGCCCGTGTAACTTGAATATGCGCATCCGAACGTGTGAGGTAATAATGTAGGAATAACGTCAGAACTTCCAGTCCGTGTCCACCTCCATTGCCCAGGGGACTACGCGAGCGGGTCAATTTCGCCAAAGGGAGGGGCAAACGGGTGTACGTACATTTCGTCATCAAGGTCTTCGAGAACAGCTTCTCGACGGGCACGTCGTGCTCCTTGCACCACGCGACAGTGATCCTATGTCAAAGTAAGCAACCGAAGTTACGACACTGGCGACACGCGGGGATGTACCTCGGGTCCAAGTAGTTGATTTTACTGCCGACACACGAGAATCATCAACAAATGTCCGGCAAACGACGACGGCAAGAGTAGCACTCACCTCGTGCCCAAAGCGACCTCCTTACCGGCCTCCCTGTCCTCCATCTGCAGCTTGAATGTCTTGATCTTCTCGTCTAGCTTGTCTATCGCCTCCTCAATCTTCTCCGTCGGCTTTTCCCTCTTGGGCGTGTGCTTCTCGGTGCCGCGCTCCTTCTTAAGCCGCTTGTAATCCGCCTCTATTTCTTTCAGCTTCTCCTTAAGCACAGACTCGTCTTGCTGCTCCTTGCCGTCCTCGGCAGCCTTCTCATTGTCCTTCTGGAACTTCTTCTCGGCCTTCTCGAGCTCCTTGGCCTTGAGGTTATCCTCGTGCGTAGCGATCGCATCGTCATCCAGGTCGGACTCGGGCTCCTTGTATCGTTTGTCCTTCTTGTACTTGGCATCGATGGCGAAGAGGGCATGACGAAGCTTCATGCGCTCGTACTTCAAACCACGCAACTAGCCGAAAGCTCAAGGTGAGCATGTCATCACAATAGACGATGATCGACTGGCGTACCTTATCCCGCATCTTGCCCATCGACTGCTCGTGCGTCTTGGGCACCGCACGTTGATGGTTACACAAGATGGCGACCATGCGATTGGCGTGGTTGTAAGCGTTGAGCTTCTCCTGAACCGTGCCCTTCTCAGGGGTGCCGCGGTCGAGGAGGTTCTGGAACGTCAACGACGCGTTGTACGTACGGAAGACCTTCGCAGTCAGGCCTTTCATGTACGACGCCAGGTGACGGTTCAGTGCGCCCGTCTGAGGATGTGGCCAGTCCGACGTCAACAACAAATCACGCAGCAAAGGCATCAAAACACAAAGCGCACATTGACACGATCGAACAGTTCGTCCTCAGCGTTCTTGCCGTTCTTGAAGATCCGGATATTCTTGTACACCTGCTCGTCGACCGCAACCTCGTTGTAGTACCGGATCGAGTCTTTACCCAAGAAATCGAACACGAGCTTGTTGGGCGGCTCAAGCGTGACATGCTCACAACGCAGAGAGCAACAGCCGACGGTGTCCGCTTCGTCGTCTCCCTTCTCGTTACCGGCTCGAAGTGCGAGCTTGTCGATGAAGTACATCGCTGTCGCACGCTGGCGTTCGCCCATATTCTTGTTCCTCAGCGCGTCATTGTAGTCGTTCCGAATCTGGTCTACATATTTCTAGAGGCAACCAAACAGTCAAAGGCGTGCAGCGTATGGGTAAACAAGAACACCCAAAGACCAACCTTGAGCTCGCGTGCCTTCTCGAACTTCGTCCAGTCGCTCTGACCTTTGATAGAGCTACCGGCCGCCAAGAATACGTACTTGTAATTTCCGTTCACGTTCTCAACCCAGTTCGCTAGCCAGGTAACAGTGTTGTCATTGACGACTTCCTTCCAAGTGCCCGGAACATTGGGCGTTGGGATGGGAACGTCCTTGCCAATGTTGATCGTGATGTCCTCGGGACGGACTCGAAGCTATGGACACCGGAGTTAGCAACAAATACATTGAAGTGAACGAAACATGGCAACCTTGAGAGCACCCTTCTTGGGGTGGTCACCTCGGCCACGGAACAGACCCGGGGGTTCGACACGGAAGTTGCCAACCTTCTCTTTGCGGCCGTCGAGCGTGCAGTGGGTATACGGAGCCTCCAGTGCGTCCTTCGCTGCCTTCGCTGCTTTCTTCTCCGCTGATGTCATCGACTTCTTCCTGGCTTTCTCGGCCTCGAAGTGCTCAAACATCGATCTAAAGTCACAGAGCTCGAATTTCGCGATCTTCACGCTATTCTTCTGCTCGAAAATATGAATACCCGCATTGATATACATGACGTTGCGTAGCACGCACCGGAGGATATTTCTTGAGGGTCTTCAAGAAGTCATCAAAGAAGTTCTTGTTGAACGTTGTATCCTTGGCGTGCTCCGTGTCTAACATGGCGCCGTAAAATCCTGCGACTTCCTCCGCCTCGGGAAGGAGGTCGACAGTCTGGCCTGTGAGCAAAATATTTGGGTACACTATGCACGCCGAATGGACGACTATAGGCTTACCGTTGTACTTCATCTTGACATGTTTGGGAAGTGGCTCGTACGGTGGTGGGAAGTACACACCGTTGTGCTCTAACATCTCCCACTTGACGGAGCCATCGCGGTTTGCGTTCTGCTCTTCCCACCACTTGTAGATGTCTTCAGCCTCTTCCTCCTTCTTCGCACTGCCCTTCTTGGGTATCGCGTCTAGGTCCTCCTCTTCCTTCGCGCCCCTCTTCTTCGGCTTGACGTCTGTGGACGCCTCCGCCTTGACCCTTGGCGCGGCAGCTCCCTTCTTGGACGGGGTGGCGCGCTTCTTCTTGAGCGGCTTATGGTCCTCAGAGAAGCTCTCGTCGTCGACTTCGCTCTCCACCTTGACCTTGCGTTTGCCTTTCACGGGCGCCTTCATCGGTGGCGGAGCAGGGACATCATCCTCGGACTCGACGTCTGGCTCAGACTCGGACTCCTGCTTGGCCTTCTTCTTCGGTGGTCTACCCTTCCCTTTCGTTGTCGGCGCCGCCTTGCCCTTGCCATTAGCCGCGCGCTTAGGCTTAGCTAGGGGCACATCGTCGTCGTCCTCTGACTCGACAATGCCATTGCTCGCCCGAGCGGCTCGCTTTTTGGTGGCGGCAGTGGGTTTGGGTGTGGCAGCAGCAGACTTCGCCTGCGATGAGGCAAGAGGTTTATCGTCTTCGCTCGACGACTCGGTAACAACAGCCTTTTTGCGTTTGAGAAGGCGGGTGTCCGGGGTCATGGGCTCGGACTTGGGACGGGTGGCTTGAGACTAAGACCGAAGAGTGTGGGTGTTTCCGCGACCGCTTTGTGGCAAAGAAACGGACGCACCAAGGGCATGTCGTCGTCCTCACTCATGGAAGAGTCGGGAAGGGCATGTCCGTTGCCGTTGAGGGATACGTGTCCGTTCTGAGCACCCCTGGCAGCAGAGGCCTTAAGACTGAGAGGCCTGTCGTCGTCTGAGAGCATGGATACATCGCCAGACATGGGGGATATACAAGCACGGCGGTAGGGACAGGCTGGTGGGGGAGCAGAGAGAAGGAGGAATGGACGTGAGACAAGAAAAGCAAGCTGGGGAAGGGTGCCAGCTGCAATCTGTTGAAGTATCACCGCACCTGCCCTAAACATTCCAGCCACGTGCGCGGCGCCTAGTGTGGCAGGAGGCACGGAGACGGTCGGCGACACGCGCGGCGACGCAGACCATACCGCGACCGTGCCACAGCCCAGCAGCTGCCCGTGCCCGTGCCAGTGCCCGTGCAGACCTCTGCCACTGCCAGACTCGAGAGTGCCCTCTTCCGGCCACCTGCAGCCATCCCCCTTCTCTGCCATCGTCATCTCGTTCGTCCGTTCATTGTGCCTCTGCGCTCACCTCTCATGCTCGCCCCCAGATGTCGCCTCCCAGGGACCCCCAGCTCTTCCGCGACCCGTGGGCAAAACGCGAGACCTGGCGCACCCATCCCGTCTTCTCCCGCCGCCAGATGTTCGCCCGCGCATTCCCTGGCTTTGGTGTCGCCGTCGTCGCCTTCACGGCCTACGTGATCGCCGATAACTTCCTGACGAAGGACAAGTCGCATTGAGAGATGTCGCGTGCCTATGTGGTCAGCCAGAGGTACATACCGGTGCGCTCACCCCCTCCCCTCCTCCTTGAGGCCGACGTGACCATGCCGCATGTTCCTCGTAGCTTCGTATCTCAGGAATTAGAACTTTACCTACTTGGCCCTCACGTTCGTCGGCATCCCAGCGGCCCTCCATTCTCCCCTCCCACACCGCCTTGTAATTCAACATGCTCTAATCAACGTTGCAGACAAACTCGGTGTCGGGCGGACAGGCACCACCGTCATTACATCCGGTTATTTGCTTTTGCAACTCTCGAATCTTCACGCCGACAGAAGTAAACACTCGGCGTCGATTACCCCCTTAATTCAAGCTCCCATGAGGCTCGCAGCGGCTCCACTGCCGGAATAAATAAGTGCCCTTTGTGAAATAATGCGCGCAGTAGATCGAACTAAGCCTTCCAGTAGCTAAGTCTTTAGGTAATAGTAGCGCAAGTGCGATGCCAGCTGTCGGGACGGGAAGAGACATTCCTAATAGTTGGCTCAGTAGTTTGTTCCCGCGAATGCGTTAGCCCCGGACCTATCCATCATCCGTCCGTCTTGCCAATGTCACGCTCCGGTGACTCACTTAGCACAACCCATGCAGTCCTCGCCGCCCAATGCCCACGCTCCTACCGGCTGGCCACATTGTGCGAAAGCCTACAAACTCATCATTGTTCGCACCGCGTAGTGATTGACCACAGGCTGGGGGAGAAGTATCAACGTACCAACAGCATCTGAAGGATGCGTCGGCACCAGAGGGATCCGACGCCGGTCGGCGGACCCCGGTGAAGCATTTTGACGCTGAGGACTTGCTGTCTCCGGCAGGAGTCTCTCCCAGGTCTCTCCCACCCCGTCGGCTATGGAATATACACTCGAAAGGTCAAGATATTCCAACCAACTGGCCACGGTGTCTCGCGATCGCGTGGCCGCCGTTGCTTCCCGCATGAAGGTGAGCGTATCTGACGCGGTTTCCGATGGGAGAACATAACTTACGTTCGCTGCTGCCTTCAATTTGCTAAACAGTCGAGCTTCGTAGACTGGGTCGGAGCACGGCCCAGGTGACACGACGATATGACCACTCCGGGGGAGGGGTCTGTCGCGCCCTCAACATGTCGACATGGAATCGCAACCTTCGCCGATACTCCGTACTCGTCCTATGACGAAAGCGGGATATCGCGCCATGGCAAGCGTTGGATCGACGACAAGCTTCACCCCCAGAAGTCAAGTACAAGTAAAGAGTATGTAATGACTTTCGGCTCCGACCATAGTCGGTCTTCGCCCGTATGCAACCCGCAGCACCTTCAAGCTTTTGGGTTGTCGGGGACCAGGGAACATGTGTTCTCACTGACGTCTTCGGCAGGGCGCATCTAGAGGGGGCTTAATAGTCAAGTCGGACTTCACTTTTTAGCAAGCGTCGTCCAACAGAGCACTAATATATTTCCCTGTCAACGCGAGGAACACGCCCACACACACCGTACGTACACTAACTATGAACGTGCTCGTGCTCCATGCCTGCGCCGTGCAATGGTGCGCCTCTCGGCCCCGTTGCCGCGAGGGCACAACCCAGGGTTGCTGATCCTTCTCAATTCGCATCAGAATCCACAACGGAGCTTCCCATGAGGCCTCCGTGTGTACGTTTGTGGATCCTCGTCAGAACGGCTCGGACACAGGAGATGTTGTGCGCCGACGTGCTCGAGCGGACGCGTCGATACGCAAGTACGTCCTCAGTACCCGCTAACTTCCATCCGGCTTCGACTACAGCATCTCGACTGACCACACGTTTTAGGGGCTCCCGACGCGAGGGCGCATGAGGGCACAGACGGAACGGCCACAGTCGCTTGCATTGCGGTCAAGCTATTATGGCGCGGCCACAATGTGCGCTAGACCGTTCCCCGACACTAAGGTCCTCCATCCCGGCGCCGAGAATAGCTTCTCCGTTGTTCCGATGGGTTAGGTTTTTCCCGATGATCACTGGGCCTGTGGGAGAAGGAAGGCGAGCCCAGCGTGGAGAGAGAGCGGCCTCGACACCTTAGGCGCCGGTTCGACTTCTTGCAAATCCAGGTTTTCAACCCTCCAAACGTCAGGCCTAGGAAGTTCTGGAAAGTGCAGTGCAACTGGAGGCTCAATCGGTTCGTCCCTTTGGTCTTGCTGGACGCGGCTTTGCACTCTCTCCTCGGTCTTGTGCTCTCTGGTGCTGCCAATGCTGCTCGACCCTCAACTTTTGCGGACGCCGCGGGAGACACCAAGCGACGGACTCTGAGAAGCGTACGGCCGGGAATCAGAGCGGTACGCGAAGCCCTCTTCTCCAGCGTGCCGCCCATGAAAACAATTTTCTAGGTGTCGAGCAGTCCATCATTGCGCGGACTGCGACTGGCTGCTCGCGGGTCCTGTTCGCCCACGCACACGCTTCCTCCCTCACCTAGAAGGAGGATGCGAGGAAGCACACTCAAAACTCCACGTTCAACCCCGCCCAGTACCCTCGTAACCGCCATTTCCGACACTAGCCGCGCCAGGCGAGCGGCCCGTAAACCACGAAACGTAATAAAGCCGGTAGAATATCGATATCTCTTCGAGGAAGGACCGGGGAGGATTCAATATTCAGAGGATGTGGACCGCTGCCGACGACTGGCTTGCGGCACCCTGCCGCTGCCGACTACTACCGCAGTGGGTGCCTCGGGTGTCTGGACTAAAGTGCCGCAATATATGCACAAGAGGCAGTCGGTGCGGAACCCTCAGGAACAGCCGAATTCTGGAGGCCACGTCTGGAGGGACTCTCATCGATTAGCGTACCCCGATTCTCGGCTTTCCCAGTGCCAGCCTCGCCCGCAGCCGCCACATAGGCCATACCCTGCAGTTCATTTAGTGGCTACCGTGGCACGACATGCGTCTCATCGTCTGCCCGCCCGATCTCGAAATGGGAGGACGTTCGGACACCAGGTACAGCACTCTGCTGCAACACTCGTGGCAATACGCAACGCGACAGGCGAGCAAGCGACATCGGAGATGCGGGCGGATGTAGAGACGACGACGACGCAGCGTTACGTAGCCTCAGGGCGAGGTCGGGTCCCCGAGCAAGCGCTCGAGCGGTGATCCGTCCAGCGATCGTCAGGGAGCAAAGAGTGAGTGAGTGCACCCTGCAACCCTGCACCGTGGCAGCACTTGACTGATAGACTCCCAAGTAATATCCGTTGCTATCTCAATGTTTCAATGGGTGGAAGGAGGGGCTTCAGCGGTGGAGTAATCTCCTGGACTATATGCATCTCGAACCTGCGTTACAGATGGCCTCATGCCGGTGAAGAGCGAGCCCGGCTCGCGTGGGCGTCGGCACTGCGAGGATGCGAATTTCGGCGGTCCGGCGGTGAAGTATTCGAACCCTTGGGCGTCCGCGCAGGATGCTTACACATATTTTCGGCGTTCGCTTTCGTTGCTAGAATGCGTCGACTGAAAACATATCGTGTATTCTCCCCGACAGTCAGGCTATCGGGTAACTGCCCGAATGCGTCTGCAGTGCTTCTGCTCGATTCGTTGATGATCAATTCAGCGGCAAAGGCAAGCAGCCCAACCATCCGCTGTAGGCTAGTTTTAATTCCAGCTACAGGAAAGCCCACCAGCAAACTGTGGACGAGCAGGGACGAGCATTGGATTTGCTCAGGATGTCAATGAAGCTCCCGTGGCCAATCGCTGGACCGTTCTTACAGCCAGTTTCATCGTGACCAGGTTCCCAGTGTTTTGAACAGGACACCCTGGTGGCCCAGGGCGTCCCTCGTCCGTGCCAAGCGAGACAACGCTTCAAGTGATGCGGCATCTGGTGTCCACGCATCGTTGAGCCCAGATCGGATCGCGCCTCGTCCATCTTTGGATTTCAGCACCCAGCCCAGTAATTGCGGGCGTCGGCGATGCGCTTCCAGCCTACGCGAGTTCCAATGGACTTTCCCACTTCGCGCGATCAGCAGGACATAGTCATCCACCTTTCGGTTTTCTACTAGTAGGCTAGGTTTTTCGTGCTCTCCTCCCCCTCGTTCTGTCGCTCTTTTAAACCGTCCGAGCTTCGGTCATGTTCGCTCATTCCGTCCAGTCTCTGCCAACCCTCGCCCTCCCAATCTCCGTTGCCCCGTACACCATGGCTTCGGTTTACCGCCGGTACACTACCCTCATCCTGGACCTGGGCGACGTCCTCTTTAGGTGGTCACCACACACCGAGACTGCCATCCCTCCACGCCAGCTCAAAGAGATCCTCTCCTCCGTGACCTGGTTCGAGTATGAACGAGGTGGGATCACGCAAGCCGAGTGCTACCAACGTTGCGCAGAGGTGCTCGACATCGACGCCGACGTCATCGCCGAGGCTTTCAGGCAAGCACGCGAGTCGTTACAGCCCAACGAGGAGTTCATCGCGTTGATTCGCGAACTCCGAAGTCAAAGTCATGGTGATCTCACCGTCCTCGCGCTCTCCAACATCTCCCTCCCCGACTATGAGTACATCACCTCCCTCCGCTCCGACTGGACGTCCATCTTCGACCGTATATTCCCCTCCGCGCTCCTCGGCGAACGCAAACCTCACCTTGGATGCTACCGCAAGGTAGTCAAGGAGATGAACCTCGATCCCAGTACCACCGTCTTCGTTGACGACAAGCTCGATAACGTCGCTTCGGCACGGTCGCTGGGCATGCACGGTATCGTCTTCGACAACCAGTCGAACGTCTTCCGGCAACTTCGCAATATATTCGGCGACCCGATCCGCCGAGGGCAGTCTTACCTCCGTCGTCACGCTGGGAAGCTCGAGTCCTCGACAGACAGCGGCGCTGTTTTCGAGGAGAACTTTTCCCAGCTGATCATCTACGAGCTGACACATGACAAGTAAGTCGACACACCTACGTAACTCTTGACCATCTCTGATCCGTTGGTGTCTCCTCGTAGGAGTCTCATCAGCACTTCCGAGTGTCCTCGAACGTGGAATTTTTTCCGAGGTGCGTCGCGCTGTTATTCGACGGCCTGAATGGCGACTGAGGAATCCTCCCGCAGGAAAACCGTTATTCTCGGAAACCTTCCCCGACGATGTTGATACAACGTCTGTGGCGTTGACGGTGCTGGATCATGACCCTGAGCTGGTGTCGTCGATCCTGGATGAGATGCTTAGCCTCGTTGACGCCGACGGAATCATGCAGGTGAGTGACAAATTGGTCGATCGCACGTCATCGTCATTCTGAGGGATTTGGGCAGACTTACTTCGATCACTCTCGGCCACGCATGGATCCTTTCGTCTGCGTGAACGTCCTGTCCCTGTTCCACCAGCACGGTCGCGGCCACCAGCTCTCGCGGACGCTGGACTGGGTCTACGAGGTGCTCCTGCATCGCGCGTACCACGGCGGCTCGCGCTACTATATGTCGCCCGACTGCTTTCTTTACTTCGTGAGCCGCCTTCTCCAGCGTGCACACGGCCCCGAGGTGCAGAGCCGGTTCTCCCCGCTGTTCATCGAGCGTCTGCACGAGCGGATAGGTGCTGCGGGGGACTCGATGGACCTAGCCTTCAGGATCCTCGCAGCCGCAGCGGTTGGCATCGAATGTCCTCGCGATGTCGAAAAGCTGATCGCCGCGCAGTGTGACGACGGCGGGTGGGACCTCTGCTGGTTCTACCAATTTGGTTCCACAGGCGTGAAGGCTGGCAACCGCGGGCTTACGACAGCCCTCGCCATCAAGGCTATCGAGGACTCCGTCACGCGGCCGCCCTCGCCAGCGCCGTCCCCGTCCCCGTCCCCGTCCCCCGCGTCGTCCACGTCCAGGCTCGAAATCCCCAAGCCGTTCTCCCGCTCGACGAGCCCTAAACGGCCCGGAATGCCGGGCCCTATCCGTTTCGGTCACTTCCTGCGGCCGTGGCGGAGAGCCAACAGAGTCAGCGCTCCGTTGGAAGCGTGATCGTATGTTGCTCTCCCATCCTGTTCTGTACCTGAGCTCTGTCCTGTCCCCTCGTGGTCAGGCTCCACACCCGTTTCAACTCCTTCCAGCCATTGGGCACTGACATGTAGATAGTGTACCAGAATTTTCGCTTTCGTAGATGTGTAGGATAATAGCTTCGTTATAGGCTCTCGCTGTCGCGCTCTCTCCATGCTGCACACCTTGTTCGCTGCTGTACAACAACCCCTCTACCCCTAATCGCCTTTAATCTCCCGGGATTCAGAAGGTCGGCGGTCGTAGACGTATACAATACATGCTTTAGCTGTACAACTATCCACCGACGTTTCACCTCCGATGTCAACCTCGCACCTGCCCATTCGACAGCACTGAACGTCAGCGCCGGTGTACAGAGTCACAAATGGACATTGAGTCTGAAACATTGACGCAATTATGTCGCAGGCCGTTGCATCAGTGTTGCATCCTAGTCCAGCAGCCGGCCGCATATACTAATATTAAGAAGCGCTCGTTCTGTTCACTCTGGTCAGGGCTGAGCGGAAGGAGATTGACGGGAGCCCATGTCGACAATCTATCAAAATGACTGCAAACTTCACGCACGGCCCGCGACTTTTGCGGCCTCGTGTTGCGGGGTCGACCACCTGAATGGCTGAGCTGGGCCTGATCCAATCGTCGCTAAGTATAAGCCAAGGCCGCCAATGCGGGGTTAGTGTTCACGAAGTCGACACTAGTCCTTGCACCTTTGCTTCATCTCAGCAATAGGCTGACAGAGCGCGGGCGTTGAGGAAAGTCCTAGGTATAAGGTTTTGGATTACGGACACACCAGGGCTGTAAAATGAAGAGGATCTCGATAATGGCGGTGAAATCTATCCTCTAAGGAAGCGCTTGTACACCTCATTTTCGGTCTCTTCTACGTACGGGTATCCCAGCTTCTTGAGGTACGCGCTGAACTCATCGGTATCTGACGGAGGGACCTGAATGCCCGCTAGCACCTTCCCAATGTCTGCAACGTGCGCATGGCGCTTAACTGAAATAGACTTGGCACTGGTAAATGTATACAGCACGCACCTGCGCCGTGATTCCTATAGTGGAATAGCGAGATGTTCCATCCGCTGTGCAGTCCTTGCAGGAACCTCCTTAATGCGCCGGGACGCTCGGGGAACTCTGCAGCGTCAGGTCATCGTGCCGGACACCATTTGTCAGACCCACTGCGAAAGTATGAAATAGGCAACGACATGACGACATGGGCTCACCGAATCTGAATAGTCGCTCGTTGGGCACCTGCTTGCACCCTCCGATCATGTAGCGGGCATGGCTCTTGGCCATCTCGTCGTCGCTGATGTCGACCGCCTTCATGTCTAGCTTCTCCAGGGCAGAAATCAGGTCAGATACCTCCTTCGCACGTGAGGTCGTCTCGAGCTGGAACGAGAGGAATATCTGGGCCCGTTCCGGATCGTGATACCGGTACAGAAACTCCGTGGTAGCACGTGGATGGATCGTATCATGCAAAGCGAAGAAGCTACGGGACGGGGAGATCCCGCCAATCAGGCACAATGAAAGATAATTCAGGACGACATCGGAGAGAGACGACGCACCTTCCAGGCCTTTCAGGTATCTCCACGGTGAGCAACGCTTCTCGTCCTTCTCCAAGCCCTGCTCGTTCTGCGACGAACCGCAGACGGTCAAAGTTCATATTCGCCCCGCTGATGACCGCAACGAACTTCTTCTGCGCGCCGACGAGCTGGTTGTCGACGATATATCGCTTCAACGCTGCTAGTGCTAGGGCACCAGCAGGCTCAGTGATGGAACGCGTCTCTGAAGCAAAACTTCTGTCAGTCGACTGCATGAGTAGGTCACGGCGTTATCACCTCACCCTCAAACACATCCTTGATGGCGGCGCAAAGTTCATCCGTGTCAACCTTTACGACATCGTCCAGGAGGGTCTGGCAGATCCTGAACGGCTCCTCCCCGACAATCCTTACGGCTGTGCCGTCGCTGAACAGCCCAACTTCGTCCAGCGTGACCCGCTCGCCCTTCGCCAGACTTCGTGCCATCGCATCCGCGTCGACGGTTTCACCTCCAACTACTTTCGTGGACGACGCTCCGATGCGCTTGACGTACTCAGCGATCCCCGCCACGAGCCCGCCTCCGCCAATGCCGGCGACAATGCCGTCCAAGGACTCAGGGTTCGGGATCTGTTTGAGGATCTCCATCCCGACGGTCCCCTGGCCCGCGATGACGAGCGGGTCATCGTACGGCGGTACGAACACCAGCCCGTGCGTCTCCGCGAGGCGGGCGCACTCCAACTTGGCTTCGTCGAAGTCCTGCCCGAAGAGAACGACCTTCGCGCCGAGACGAGAGACGTTCCGCACCTTGATCGACGGCGTCGCCTTCGGCATCACGATCGTGCACGGAATGCCCAGCCGCGAGCCCGAGAGCGCAACACCCTGTGCATGATTGCCTGCAGGATCGAAGATGGTGGGATGTCAGGATGTTTGTGTTTCGGGTGCGCGGGACGGACGGGGTGAGGATGAGCAAGAGAGGTGATGCGCCAGGAGTACGCACACTAACCCGCGCTGCACGTCACGACACCCTTCCATCTGTCCTCCTCCGGTAGGCTCGCCATGAAGTTGTATGCTCCCCGGATTTTGAAGCTGAAGACCTCCTGGAGATCCTCGCGCTTGAGCCATATCTGGTTCCCGAGCCGCGCAGAGAGATTCGGACAGTACACAAGCGGCGTTTCCTTTAAGATCTCGTACACTTTGGATGTGAGTATGAGCTTGAGATAGTCGGGTTTTCCATCCGGCAGGAGATGGTGTGCGGACAGGCGTGGGTACTTGGCATTGGGGATGCGCTCTGGTGCGTGGGATGCGTACTCGACTGTCGCCGTGGTCGGCATGGCTTGTCGTGCGGCTTTTGTTTTCAATCCAAGAGGGAACGATGTTTGAGATTCTGCCTGTTCAAGTCTAGGATGATCTAATTCAGACGAGATAGTCAGTGTAGCGAGGATGAGGCCTTGCAGGAGCGCATTGAAAACACGAGTCACAGTATTAGATAAATTTCATGGTCAAGCCGCACGGGTGGCGCCGAGAACGGGCTCCCTCGCCAAATCTGTCCTACACGCGCTCCTCTGCACCCACTCCTACACTACGCGGGATCGTTGCCATAAGATGCTCTACGCCGGGAAGGGTGTAGGTATTGATGGAGATGAGCATTGACGGCGATGGATATGAACAGCAGTACATACCGTAGGATATGTGAGATATAAGACAAGCGTACAGAGTAAGCGATAGCCCGATGAAGGTGAGACCGAACGTAGTAGTGCGATAGTAGAGATTCAAGATACAACATATTAACGACGAGGTGTCCCGGATTCCTATAAGCTGAGACATGGAAAGCAATGTAGCGCGGGGAGATATCATAACGTTCCTCCTCTCCGATCGCGTTCCTTCACCTTTGCCCCAGGCCCAAACCGCTCCTGGAACCGGATCAGCTCCTCCATGAGCTCCTCCATCATCTTCATGGTCGGGTCTTCGCCACTGCCCGCCGCATCCGCGGCCGGAAGAGCCGCGGAGCTTGGCGTTGACAACCCATTCTCCCGAGGGGCGGCGGCGGCGGCTGCTATGCTGGCGTCGATGTCCATGAAGGCTCCGTCACTGGTAGCTACGGCCCTCCTGTGTGTCTGCAGCGCTTTCTCAAGCGCCTCCTTCCTCCGTGTCCGTTCCATCGCCGCAGCCTGCTCGCGCCCCACCCACTCTACGAGCGATCGAACACGCTTGTTCATATCGCCGACGCTCATGCGCTTGCTGGGCCACTTGACCTTCACTCCTCGCTCGGTCGTTCGCTCCTGCGACTCCCGACTGTTGCCGTCGAGCACGGAGCCACGAACTTCGAGTGGACGGGGGACATCGGTGGGGAGGATCGCCTCTAGGTGGGCGAGGTAGTCTGGCAAGTTCCAGGATGTGAAAAGCGGTTGCTGGGAGACAGCATATGCATGGGAGTGATGGTATGCACGCGAGGTGGAGTTGCCGGCCGCACCGCTGCCGCCAGCGTTGGCTTGTGCTCGTCGAGTGGTGTGCTCTGAGGAGTTGTTGGCTGTTCGTGGGTATATGTAGGGCATGAAGGGGGTATCGTGAGTGGAGGGTATAGCCGAGGATTAAACGGGAACGCACCTTTGGCGCGGTTGGCTTTGCGTGTTGGCTGGGCGCTTACGACTGGGGCCACGTGAGTTGACGTCACACGGTCGCATTTCGGATTTCAAGGACTGACCTTCATCGCCGTCGACAGACGCGAGGTCCTGCGCCTGCGACTTCCTCCCCCCACCTCGCTTGTTCCGTGCATTCGTCGTTCGCGCAGCCGTCGACGCCGGAGGGGGTCCAGCCGGCCCCTTGGCCGTGCTCAGCGGCGTCTCATCGCGTGCGAGCACGGATGCCGGTGGGCGATCAGAGGTAACAGACGCAGATCGCGTCCTTTTCACCGAAGCGCTAGGTCCGGAATGCAGTCGTCGGCAACGTGGTATGGGGTGGCAGCCAGATAGACAGACTCACGCGTCATCGTCAGCCCTCTTCCGCTTCTTCTTGTGGTTTACCGGCAACTCCGTCTCCTGCTTAGGGTCGGCATGTCCATTCAGGCCACCGTTCGCACTCACAGCAGATATCGGCGTCCGTGGGGGAAGATCGAACTCGGTCTTGGGAAGGTCGATCAGCGACTGGAACTTCTCTTCATCGTATGCAGCATCGCGGCTGTTCATGGTGTTTCGTCGTTTTGTGGCCTTGTGAACCGCCGGGGAGTGTGAGCGGGAGTTGCGAGGCGGATTGGCGGCCAGGGGAGTGGAGGGCGGATGAGAGTGCGATGATGAGTGTCGCGCATGCTTCGTTGCCCAGTCCCTGCGGTCCATGCTTAGAATGACCGAAAAGAAGGTAAGAGCGCACGATGAGACGTACTTAATGACTTCGGCCCACAGGTCAGGTCGACACTCCTCGCAAAAGTAGTGGTTGGGCACGAGGTCAGCTTCTGCGTAATGCATACACTGACCATGCTGCCACGCCTTGCATATCTCGCATTGAACCATGAACTCGCCCTGCTCATTATCCTCTTCGCCTGAGAGGAAGGTCAGTGACACGTTTTGGGTGATCGACGCGACGAGACGCACCATATTTCTGGCAGATGCAACGCGTTATGCCGCCCTCCTCTTCATCGTCTCCGTTTTCCTCCGTGCCATCATCGGCGACAGGCTCCAGGGTGCCATCGTTGTTGTCGTGGGGGATTTCCACGACGAGCGGTATCTTCTCTTTCTCCTTGCCCTTGCGCTTGGAGCGCACCGAACCCCCGTTAGTGACGCCGTTCTTGGGTAGCTCTTCGAGAGGCTCGTCGAGATCTTCGTTCTTTGCGCGTTTGTTCCTTCCGGTGCCGTTGCTGTGTGAGGGGTTGAGTGATGGGCGGCCAGGGGGGTCCTTATTCTTGGGGGGGCCGGGGTTGGCTTCTGACGGTGGCGAGCCTACGGGGGACTTGCTTGAGGAGGGTGCGGGGCGGCGTCCGGAGCGACGAGGCTCCTTCGGAGAGGGTGGGGGACCCATGGTCGCCACGTTGGCCATTGCTGACGTCGGGCGATACGATGGGGAAGTGAGAAAAGGTGAGTGGATGGTCGAGGGGAGAGATACAGACAATGGCCCCCATTTCCCCGTCCTCTGTTTAGAATCGCGTTTCTGGCTGATAAGTCCCGCTTTGGGCATAAACCGTGGGGCGCCCAGGCTAGCGGCAATTCCGGGCCTCCTCCTCGTCACCGTCTCCGACCCCGGACAGCATCCCCCCAACCTCAGCCTCGGCCTTGCCCTCTCGGTCACCCCACCACAGCGCGGTTCATGAATGGGTCACACACCGCCGCCACCGCCTCTCACGATGAGGTCTTTCACTTCTCCGACAACGAGGGCGACGACGAAGCCCCCGACCCTGGTCTAGGAGACTATTCCGCACGCTTCGACGAGCTCATGAGCGACAGTGAGGACCACGAGGACGAGGAAGGGGAGGAAGGTGACGATGACGAAGAGGCTTTCGTGTATGATGGCGTCGACGCAGATCCTACTGGCGGATACCGCGAGCAGTTGCGCGACGTGCTCGGCCCGGACCACGAAGAGGACGAACTCGAGGAGGAGCAGGAGGTCGAACGATCGCTTGTCCACGAAGTGGCAGAGAACGAAAAGTTCGCGGCGACGATTGAAGATGAGGCTGGGGTGAGTTGGTCTGCCTATATGCCTCGCCGTTTTCGCCTGCCAGTGCTCATGGAGGTGATAGCATGTCCAGGTGCTGCCTCCTCGCTCGTCTTCGCCCATGTCTCCTCAAACGCCTCTGCCCTCATCTGCGCCCCCAAATATGCAGCCCCATCTTGGGAATGGGACTCTGCATTGGCCGCCCTCCGCTCGCCCGTTTTTGCACCCCTCGATCTCTCGTCTGCGCTCCTTTACCCCTCAACCCTCGCGTGCCGCGTCCGCAGCGAGCGGTGCTACCCATCACTCCCAATTGCACGAGTCGACTTCTGCTGCGCCATCTCATCTCTCCGCTCTCTCACCATCGTCGTCGGCCACGAACTTGTCTCTCCCGCACGCGCATCAAGATGGTCCTACCACGGAGACGCGTCAGACACAGGAAGTCTTGCGCTTGACCCAATTACGCGTCATCGGAGAGCATATATATGCAGGGCAAGGATCTAAAGCGTCCGCCTTTCTTGGAGCGCACTCCTCTGGTTCACCGACAGTACTCGCTGCGAACGGCCTTATCTGCATAGGGACCGACACTGGTCGGGTGCTTGTGTTCGATTTCAAGCAGACTCTGAAATATGTGTGCGGGAACGAAGCGTCAGGTAAGTCCCACTATATCTAGGTGCGAGATTCACAGTCTTGACGCCAGATGGCAGAGAAGAATGTGGGTGCCGTGACCGCGCTTGCGCTCTCCTTCGACCATACGTATGTCGCAGCCGGACACGCTACGGGCCACGTTCAGCTGTATGATCTGCGCTCGCCCAAGGTGCCGGTACGCGTTGTTCCTCCCACAACGCTCGCGGCTGTCGAGTCTGGCAGGGAGGAAGGCCACTTGACCGGCTCCCGAATCGTCAGCATCGGGTTCATTGCTGGCCGGCACACCGCACTCGTCTCAGCTGATGATAGCGGTCTCGCGTTCTACCACAGCCTTGGAAAGGTCTTCTTTGTAGACGCCACGGACATTCTCCGCATCCTTGGGAAATACCCTGACGAAGACGTGCCTGATGGCCCTGCTGCACTTGGTCACCGGCTTCGGCGACGGAAGACCCGGAAGCCTGCGACCATTCTATCCATGGCGCCGCTGCCGTTGGGCACATCTTCGCATCCCACGGACTCGTACAACCTTATTGCTCTGTTAACTCCCATCAAGCTGGTCATCGTAGGTTTGAAACCGTCGCCGAAGACGTGGTATAGGCGCCATCGTGAGCCCGACGATGAGGTCGACTCACGAAGCCGGTTCAAAGGGTGTCTCGCGTGGTTCCCTAGCGTTTCGCTCAGCGCAGACCTGACCTCAGCATCCGAGCGGGACCGGAAGAAGAGTCAGGCGAACGGTGTACACCCTTCGTCGACGCCAACGCTCGTCTACTCGTGGGGCGAGAACTTGCATCTTCTCCGCGTGTCGGAGTCGAAGATGGTCCAGACAGTGAAGGATCCGAAAACGGGCAAGGTCAACAAGGTCGAGGTTGGCCGGATCGTCTTCGAGGAAGTTGGGAGTTGGACAGCTGGCGATGACATCCTCGCATTGCAGTGGCTGAACGTGAATGTGGGTTCGTTCACTCCGGTCACTTGCGCATCGAGCGGATAAATTGACGTCGTCACCTGGCATGCAGCAAATGATCGTGCTGACCCATGCTGGCTTCGAGATCTACGACGTTCGCACATTCAAGCTTGCGGAGCGCGAACCGTATGATGCTTGGTCACTGGTGTCGCCTATTCTCAGTCACACGACCAACGGTACGATCACATATTCTGACGCTGTATCGGAGGTGGCACATAGTGTCCGTGTATACAAAGGGAAGATCTTTCTTCTGGTAGGTCCTATTTTCTCAGTCATACCGCCAGGTTTTGACCGCGTCCATTTGCAGGGTCAACATGGAGTGCAAGTTGGGACGCTGCTCACATGGGCTGACCGGATACTGCACTTTGTAGAGGACGGCGACTTCTTGAGCGCGATCGACCTCACGCGCTCCTACTACGTCGGCGATGCACCTGGGAATAGGAACGGTCTTCCGGATGATGTCGAGAGGCTCAAGGCGGTCGTTGGTCAAAAGCTCTACGAGCTCATGACAGCTTCGGCGAAATATGCTTTCTCCGAGGATCGCATGACGGATGAAACGCACATTA
Organism: Ganoderma meredithae; assembly: GCA_022814645.1. NCBI lineage: Eukaryota > Fungi > Basidiomycota > Agaricomycetes > Polyporales > Polyporaceae > Ganoderma > Ganoderma meredithae. Next base: position 70,311 of record JAKLMY010000140.1, read on the forward strand.
CCGCCGATGGACGTGGTGTGGACAGAACAGACCTCTTTGAGCGCCTCGTCTCCACTTGTGCCCGAGCATGCATGGCTTTGGATGAGTTCGAGTTCTTCTTCGAGGACTTGTTCCAGTACTACGACAACAGCGGCATCGCGGGCATCTTTCTATCACAGCTGGAGCCATTCATGCTCAATGGAGACATCCGACAAGTTCCTCCCCGGATCACGCAGCGACTCGTAGCACTGCACGCGGAGGCCAATCGTCCTGACCTGGTGGAGAGACTCATCTGGCATATCGACCCAGCCTGCCTCGACATCAACCAAGCGATCACTCTCTGCCAGCAGTACCAGTTATACGACGCGCTCATCTATGTATACACAAGGGCACTCCGCGACTACATTGCACCTATCGTCGAACTTTTGGGTTTGGTCCGCAGGGTTCAACGGTACCGGAAACAGCGCGCGGAGGGATCACCCACTTCGTCAAGCCTTATGGACGACCAGTCTATTGAGCCCATCATCCTCAGCGCATACAAGATCTACCCGTTCGTCGCGGATACACTGACCGGCCTCACATACCCCTCCGAGGAGCCGCTACCAGAAGACGAAGCTCTGCAAGCTCGGAACGATGTCTACGCCTTCCTTTTCTTTGGTAGATCAAGTGTATGGCCGCTTGGCGAAGGAGGGAAACTTGTCCTGACATCTGACGAGGAAAATGGCGTGGAGCCAACGTATCCCTACACACGCCTACTCCTTCGCTTCGATCCGGAAGCGTTTCTTCACACGTTGGATTTAGCTTTCGAGGACGCGTACCTGAACGAAGCAACATGTCCAATCAATCGCTTCGTCATCATCAAAATACTCCTCGAAATCCTTGCCTCACCAAACCTCTCGCCCGAAGAGCGGACATTCGTCCAGATCTTCATCGCCAGGAACGTCCCCAAGTATATACAGTTCATACAAATACAACCCAGCGCGCTCCACAACGTTCTGATTGGGCTTGCGGAGGACCCGGATATGAGCACACGAGAAGATCGCCAACTCGCCGCGGAGTTCCTGCTCTCAGCTTATACGCCTCACGATAGTGAACGAATCCTGGCGCTATTCAAGCAGGCCGGTTTCTACAGGATATTACGGTCCTGGTATCGGCAGGAGAAGCGTTGGGCGGAGCTTATGGAGACCTACCTGGAGGATCCAGACTTGCCCCCTCAGGATATGTTCACCTCGATCAACGACATTCTTGTAGTCGCAAAGGGGCCAAATAAGGGAAAGTTGCCAGAGTCTCTTGCCGACAAGCTCAGGGAGTCCCTCCCGGCTCTCCTCGATGTCCACGTTTCGAGCACGGCAACTCTGGTCGATGAACACCTCCCGAGCGGCCACGAAGCAGCTCTAGACGAGCTGGGACCTAATGCTGATCACGATTGTTTCATTTACCTCCAACACCTCCTAGAACGTCCCCAACGACATGATGATGGACACGAACACATCTTCCTTCCTCGCAAGTCTTCTGTGGCACCAGATCTCCCTCCTTCCTTGCGCCTTGCTTTCGTCACTTTGCATTGTCGCTTCGAGCCATCTTCCGTTATCGCTGCCTTCCAACACCTCCCACCAGACTACCTTGATCAGTCGGAGGCTACTCGAATATGCGAAGAATGCGAAGTGTTCGATGCTGTTGTGTGGCTGACCGACCAGGGAGGGGATCCGAGCGCTGCGCTTTCAAGAGCCGATACGTTTGATCAACGCCTCTCGACTCGAATAGCGGACGCCCTCGCCACCGACGACGACGATTCTCCGAACGCAATCTCCGAGGCATTGCACAAACTAGAGTCCATCTCTGCAACTTCAATATCAATATGTTTGGAGCGCTCTCAAGCCACCCCCTCCCCCGAACTGCCCCCTGAAGATCTCTGGTTCCGACTCCTCAGCAGCCAGATCGACTGCGTGCAGCGGTTGGCGAGCTGTTGTTCGTTGGAAGCTCTAGGCGCCTCGGAAGGCGTTCCCCTTGACGACATTCGGGCACAACGGGAGCATGGGACGATCTCTGCCCTGCGTTCTCTGGTCCACAAGACGTTCTCATCACTCATGTCTGTCAGCTCTACACGTGCGGTCTCCTTCCCACGTCTCTTCAAACGCCTAGTGAGCGCAGCGTCGTCATCGAAGGCACACGTTTCGAAGGGGACACTTTATACTGAGTTCCGGACGATCCTGACAGGCATGCTCGAGTCCTTCCGGTCCGAAGGTGACATGCTCGTCATCACGAAGCACCTTGTCGATCGCGACGTGTCGGAGACGGTCGCCGAGCTTGTGGAGGAGCGGAACAAAGGGTGGGCACCAGGCCGGGGCTCGTGCAATGGCTGCGGAGCAGCATTCGCCAGCAAAAAGCTTGTGGGTGACCAAGATCGTGCTCGTGGGGAGGTTGCGGGGCCGTTGACCGAGCCGGTGATCGTGTCACGGACGGGAGCCATATACCATACTCGATGCTTACCTCAGGATTTCCATGCTAACCATGCCGTCAATGTACATTAAGCAGCATATGTCCTTTTTTATTGTAGTCCTTTCTACAAGAAAGCCAGACAAACTCAAGCATCTGTAAGGGAACGGGGCACGTTAGGAATTGCGTGTCCCTTGCGAAACAAAGAACAGTGCCAGACGTACCATCCGTCAAACTAGAGCGAGCCATCTCTACCAAGCTCCTATACGTCGCGTTCTCCTGCACTGCAACGCCCAAGGACTGGGCCTCCCTGCCGAACGCGTCAACGTCAAGGATCATCTGCGTGCGGATTTTGTCCTCGTCTGCCTTGCCGTCGTCGTCGCCCTTGCTCGAGCCAAAGAGCGAATACGTCGCTTTCTTGCCCTTCTTTAGCCGTCGAAGCGACTCCTCAGTCTTCTTCATTGCCGACAAGAAGTAGATATACCGCTGCGCGACGACCTCGAACACATCTGCCGCGACGGGGGCGAGGAGGCTGTCCTTCAGTGCAGACGCGGGCCCGTCGACGGTCTGGATGCCGAAGAAAGCCTTGGTGTGCTTGAAGATGAGCGAGACGAAGTAGCTCGGCTCCGTCGGCATCTTCTTTGCTGACGCCCGGAACTGCGAGGGGATGGAGCGCATCGGGAGGAGCGCGTCGCACCCGCGGCGCGAGAGGACGAGGACGATCTGGTTCGTCAGGGTGGGGACTAGAGCTGTCAGTTTGGACAGCGCGTGTTTCAAGGCATCTATGGAGGCCAATAAAAGGTCAATAGTGGCGGTATAGGACCAAGCTCCCTCCGCGTACCTTCTGGCGTGCTGCCTTGCTCGTCCTCTGCAGGTGTCGAGTCAGGTAGCATGGCTGTCAACTCCTCTCGCCACAGCTTCATGACCTGCGTCTCAAGTGCCTTCGTGTCGGTGATCGCGGTTGCGAATTGTTGCAACAGTGCGTCGTCTGTCGCGATAGTCTCGGCGGATACAGTTTCTGTTGGTACAGGAGTGGGAGATCGTGCTGTCGCTGATCCTGCCTGCCATCGTCTCAGTGGCTATACGTATATCCGCACGGAAAGAGAAAGCCTACTGCGCCTATTCGCTCGGCCGCAATGGCAGTGGCAACCTTCGCCGTTGGTTCTGGTGGGGGTAGGCTATTGTCCAGCCATGTGCGGTACCTGCTTAAGATCTGTCCGGAAGCACGATGAACAAGATGCGGAGACGCAGTTCTTCACCATGTACACACCTGTAGCGTAAACCGCCAAAATCTTGAGTTGAGTTCCGGTATGTAGATCTCCGCGCTCCAGCACGCCCGAATCGCGTCCCAAATGGCGACAGCCTGAGGTGTGACGAATGGCGTGAGGGCTGTACAAAACTTTCAACGACCGCAACCAAGTATTTCAACAGGGACACATCCACGTACCCTTATTTCGCTCCAGTTTCGTGGTCGCGAGCGCGTCCTCGAGCTTGGTGACGACCTCCTTCCACCGCAGCTGGAAGTACACAGGGAGCTGCCAACGCCTCTCAAAAGACGCGAACACGATGTGCTGCCGCATCGCCTGGACTGATTGGACCGAAGGCGCCAAGAACTCCAACGCGCGGATGAAAGCTTGCGTCGTTTCGTGGTGCTGCAAGCCGTACACCAGTTAGCTTCCTCAGCGACCCTGTGAGACTGAATACAAACCTTCCGAAAATCATCTGGCCTGCCTGCCGCAAAGATGACGCTCCCCAGCTCATCCATCAAGGCACGCCCGATCTCGGCCCACACGACGTTTGCCATGACCTCGAACCCGGGCTCCTCCCCGTCCCGCT